>CAXKVX010000070.1:0-75252 GCA_964058865.1 Eleocharis quinqueflora | reverse complement strand
TCACAAAGCATCATAGCCTACTAAAGAAGTGTTTCTTCTTCGAGTACTTCATTTAAGGGTGGTAATATTTCACTACAATACCACGAAGAAGCATAGAATAACAATCTATGTGCTTTATGTCTAAGTACATCTATTGGTTTTAACCATTCAAGAAAATACCACAAAGCCATTATCCTACTATGTGAAATATTTCTGATCCGAGTTCCTTATTTATGAGTGGTAATCTTTAAAAAAAATATCACAATGCATCATGGACAACTACGAGAAGTGTTTTCTTCTTCGAGTACAGCATTTGAGGGTAGTAACATTTGACTACAACACCACGAAGAAGCATAGAATACCAAACTATGTGCTTCATTTGTGAGTACATTTATGGTGTTAACCATTCAAGAAAACACCACAAAGCCTTTATCCTACTACATGAAGTTTTTCTTATTCGATACTTTATTTTTGGATGGTAATCTTTCAAGAAAACACCACAAAAAATTATGGTCTACTACGAGAAGTGTTTCTTTTTCGAGTATTTTAATTTTGAGTGGTAACATTTCACTAAAACACCACAAAGATGCATCGAATACAACTCTATGTGCTTCTTGACTACGTACTTCATTTATTGGGGATAATCATTCAACAATAACTACAAAGTATTTGATCCTACTAAGAGAAGTATTTTTGATCTGTGTACTTCTTTTATGGATGGTTACGTTTCTAGAAAACTGCACAAAGCATCATAGTCTATCATAAGAAATGTTTCTTCTTCGAGTAATTCATTTAAGAGTGGTAAACTTTCACTATAACACCACGAAAAAGCATAGAATACACTATTTGTGCTTAATGTCAGAGTACTTCTTTTATGGGTGCTAACCATTCAAGAAAACTTTACAGATTATCATAGTCTACTAGGAGAAGTGTTTCATCTTCGAGTACTTCATTTATTGTTGGTAACCTTTCACTACAACACCACGAAGAAGCATTACCACTCTAAATGCTTCATGTCTGCGTACTTCTTTTATTGGTGGTAACCATTCAAGAAATCAGCACAAAGTATTTGATCCAACTAAGGAAAGTGTTTCTGATCTCAATACTTCATTTATGGGTGGTTACATTTTCAGAAAACTGCACAAAGCATCATAGCCTACTATATAAAGTGTTTCTTCTTCGAGTACTTCATTTATGGGTGGTAACCTTTCACTACAACACCACGAAGAAGCACAGAATATCATTCTAAGTGCTTCTTGTTTTACTTTATTTATGGAGGTAACCATTCAAGAAATCACCACAAAGCATTTTATCCTACTACATGAATTATTTCTAATCCGCGTACTTCATTTATGGATGGTAACCTTTCAACAAAACTCCACAAAGCATCATAACCTACTAAAGAAGTGCTTCTTTTTCGAGTACTTCATTAAGGGTGGTAACATTTCACTACAACACCACGAAGAAGCATAGAATAACAATCTATGTGATTTATGTCTGAGTACATCTATTGGTTTTAACCATTCAAGAAAACACCACAAAGCCATTATCATACTATGTGAAATATTTCTGATCCGAGTACTTTATTTTTGAGTGGTTATCTTTCAAAAAAATACCACAAAGCATCATTGTCAACTACAAGAAGTGTTTCTTTTTCCAGTACTGCATTTGAGGGTTGTAACATTTCACTACAACATCACGAAGAAGCATTGAATAACAATCTATGTGTTTCATGTCTGAGTACATTTATTGGTTTTAACTATTCAAGAAAACCCCACAAAGACATTATCTTACTACGTGAAATTTTTATGATCCGACTACTTTTTTTATGAGTGGTAATCTTTTAAGAAAACACCACAAAGCATCATGACCAACTAAGAGAAGTGTTTCATCTTAGAGTACTGCAATTAAGGGTTGTAACATTTCGCTACAACGCCACGAAGAAGCGTAGAATACCATTCTAAGTGTTTAATGTCTGAGTACTTTGTTTATGGAGGTAACCATTCAAGAAAACACCACAAATCATTTTATCCTACTACATGAAATATATCTTATCCGAGTACTAAATTTATGGATGATAACCATTCAAGAAAACTCTACAAAGCATCATAGCCTATTAAAGAAGTGTTTCTTCTTCGTGTACTTAATTTAAGGGTGGTAACATTTCACTTCAATAGCACGAAGAAGCATATAATAAAAATCTATGTGCTTCATGTCTGAGTACATTTATTGGTGTTAACCATTCAAGAAAACACCACAAAGCCTTTATCCAACTACATGAAGTGTTTTTTATCCGAGTACTTTTTTATGAGTGGTAATCATTCAAGAAAACACCACAAAGCATCATGGCCAACTACGAGAAGTGTTTCTTCTTCGAGTACTTCATTTAAGGATAAAACACTTCACTACAACACCAAAGAAGAACAAAATATCAATCTATGTGCTTCTTCTCTGAGTACATTTATGGATGGTAACCTTTCAAGAAAACTCTACAAAGCATCATAGCCTATTAAAGAAGTGTTTATTCTTCGTGTACTTCATTTAAGGGTGGTAACATTTCACTTCAATAGCACGAAGAAGCATATAATAACAATCTATGTGCTTCATGTCTGAGTACATTTATTGGTTTTATCCTACTACATGAAGTATTTCTTATCCGAATACTAAATTTATGGATGGTAACATTTCACTAAGTGCTTAATGTCAGAGTACTTATTTATTAGGGGTAACCATTCAAGAAATCACCACAAAGTATTTGATCCTACTAAGAGAAGTGTTTCTTCTTCGAATACTTCATTTAAGAGTGGTAACATTTCACTAAGTGCTTAATGTCAAAGTACTTCATTTATGAAGGGTAACCATTCAAGAAATTACCACAAAGTATTTGATCCTACTAAGATATGTGTTTCTCATCCGAATACTTCATTTATGGGTGGTTACCTTTCTAGAAACTGCCTACTATGTGAAGTGTTTTTTCTTCGAGTATCTCATTTAAGGGTGGTAACCATTTATTACAATGCTACAAAGAAGCATAGAATAAATTCTAAGTGCTTCATGTATGAGTACTTTATTTATGTGTGCTAATCATTCAAGAAAACACCAGAAAGCATCATGGACAACTACGAGAAGTGTTTCTTCTTCGAGTACTGTATTTAAGGGTTGTAACATTTCGCTACAACGCCACGAAGAAGCGTAGAATACCACTCTAAGTGCTTCAAGTCTGTGTACTTTATTTATGGAGGTAACCATTCAAGAAAATACCACAAAACATTTCATCCTACTACATGAAGTATTTCTGATCCGAGTACTACATTTATGGATGGTAACCTTTCCATAAAACTCCACAAAGCATCATAGCCAACTACGAGACGTGTTTCTTCTTCGTGAACTTCATTTAAGGGTCGTAACATTTCATTGCAACCCCACGAAGAAGCATAGAATACCAATCTATGCGCTTCATTTCTGAATATATTTATTGGTCTTAACCATTCAAGAAAACACCACAAAGTCTTTATCCTACTACATGAAGTGTTTCTGATCTGATACATTATTTATGGGTGGTAATCTTTCAAGAAAATACCACGAAGCATCATGGCCTACTATGAGAAGTGTTTCTTCTTCGAGTACTTTAATTTTGAGTGATAACATTTCACAAAAACACCACAAAGACGCATCGAATACAACTCAAAGAGCTTCATGTCTGAGTACTTCATTTATTGGTCATAACCATTCAAGAAAACACCACAAAATATTGATCCTACTACGTGAAGTGTTTTTGAACCGAGTACTTTATTTATAAGTGGTAATCTTTTAAGAAAACACCACAAAGCATCATAGCCGATTAAAGAAGTGTTTCTTCTTCAAGTACTTCATTTAAGGGTAGTACCATTTCACTGCAACACGACAAAGAAGCATAGAATACCAATCTATGTGCTTCATCTCTGAGTACATTTATTGGTGTTAACCATTCAAGAAAACACCACAAAGCCTTTATCCTACTACATGAAGTGTTTCTGATCCGATACTTTATTTTTGGGTGGTAATCTTTCAAGAAAACACCACAAAGCATTATGGCCAACTACGAGAAGTGTTTCTTCTTCGAGTACTTTAATTTTGAGTGGTAACATTTCACTAAAACCCCACAAAGATGCATCGAATACAACTCTAAGTGATTCTTGACTACGTACTTCGTTTATTGGGGGTTACCGTTCAAGAAATACTACAAAGTATTTGATCCTACTAAGAGAAGTATTTTTGATCTGAATACTTCATTTATGGGTGGTTACCTTTTTAGAAAACTGCACAAAGCATCATAGCCTACTATGAGAAGTGTTTCTTCTTCGAGTACTTCATTTCAATGTGGTAACTTTCCACTACAACAACATGAAGAAGCATAGAATACACTATATGTGCTTCATGTTTGAGTATTTCATCTATGGGGGGCTATCCATTGAAGAAAACTTCACAAAGCATCATAGCCTACTACGAGAAGTGTTTATTCATCGAGTACTTCATTTAATGGTGGTAACATTTCACTACAACACCACGAAGAAGCATAGAATTTCACTCTAAAAGCTTCATGTCTGAGTACTTCATTTATTGGTGGTAACCATTCAAGAAATCAGCACAAAGTATTTGTTCCAGCTAAGGGAAGTATTTCTGATCTGAATACTTTATTTATGGGTGGTTACCTTTAAAGAAAATTGCACAAAGCATCATATCCAACTATGTAAAGTGTTTCTTCTTCAAGTACTTCATTTAAGGGTGATAACCTTTCACTACAACACCACGAAAAGCATAGAATACCAATCTATGTGCTTCATGTCTGAGTACATTTATTGGTGTTAACCATTCAAGAAAACACCACAAAGCCTTTATCCTACTACATGAAGTGTTTTAGATTCGAGTACTTTTTTTATGAGTGGTAATCTTTCAAGAAAGCACCACAAAGCATCAAGGCCATCAACAAGAAGTGTTTCTTCTTGGAGTACTTCATTTATGAATTATAATATTTCAATACAACACCACAAAGAAGCATAGAATACTAATCTATGTGATTCATCTCTAAGTATATTTATTCGTGTTAATCATTCAAGAAAACAACACAAAGTCTTTATCCTACTACATGAAGTGTTTCTGATTCGATACTTTATTTTTGGACGGTAATCTTTCAACAAAACACCACAAAGCATTATGGTCTACTATGAGAAGTGTTTCTACTTCGAGTACTTTAATTTTGAGTGGTAACATTTCGCTAAAACACCACAAAGATGCATCGAAAAATCACTACAAAGTATTTGATCCTACTAAGAGAAGTATTTTTGATCTGAATACTTCATTTATGGGTGGTTACCTTTCTAGAAAACTGCACAAAACATCATAGCCTACTATGAGAAGTGTTTCTTCTTCGAGTACTTCATTTAAGGATAGTAACCGTTCACTACAACACCACGAAGAAGCATATAATACACTATATGTGCTTCATGTCTGAGTACTCCATTTATGGGTGCTAACCATTCAAGAAAACTTCACAGAGCATCATAGCCTACTACGAGAAGTGTTTCATCTTCGAGTACTTCATTTAATGGTGGTAAGCTTTCACTACAACACCACGAAGAAGTATAGAATACACTTTAAATGATTTATGTCCGAGTACTTAATTTATTGGTGGTAACCTTTCAAGAAATCAACAAAAAGTATTTGATCCCACTAAGGGAAGTGTTTCTGATCCGAATACTTCATATATGGGTGGTTACATATCTAGAAAACTACACAAAGCATCATAGCCTACAATGTAAAGTATTTCTTCATCTAGTACTTCATTTAAATGTGGTAACATTTCACTAGAACACCACGAAGAAACATAGAATACCACTCTAAGTGTTTCATCTATGAGTACTTCATTTATGGAGGTAACCTTTCAAGAAAACTTAACAAAGCATTTTATCCTACTACATGAAGTATTTCTAATCCGCGTACTTCATTTATGGATGGTAACCTTTCAAGAAAACTCCACAAAGCATCATAGCCTATTAAAGAAGTGTTTCTTCTTTGAGTACTTATGTTAATGGTGGTAACATTTCACTACAACACCACGAAGAAGCATAAAATAACAATCTATGTGCTTCATGTCTGAGTACATTTATTGGTTTTAACCAATCAAGAAAACACCACAAAACATTTTATTCTACTACATGAAGTATTTCTGATCCGAGTACTAAATTTATAAACGGTAACCTTTCCAGAAAACTCCACAAAGCATCATAGACTACTACGAGAAGTGTTTCTTCTTCGAGTACTTAATTTAAGGGTAGTAACATTTCACTACAACACTATGAAGAAGCATAGAATATCAATATATGTGCTTTATGTCCGAGTACATTTATTGGTGTTAACCATTCAAAAAAACACAGCAAAGCCTATATCCTACGACATGAAGTGTTTCTGATCCAAGTACATTTTTTATGAGTGGTAATCTTTCAAGAAAAAGCCACTAAGAATCATAGCCAACTACGAGAGGTGTTTCTTCTTCGAGTACTTCATTTAAGGATAGTAACATTTCACAACAACACGACAAAGAAGCTTAGAATACCAATCTATGTGCTTCATGTCTGAGTACATTTATTTGTGTTAACCATTCAAGAAAACACCACAAAGCCTTTATCCAACTACGTGAAATGTTTCTTATCCGAGTACTTTATTTATGAGCGGTACTATTTCAAGAAAACACCAGAAAGTATCATGGCCAACTACGAGAAGTGTTTCTTCTTCGAGTACTGTATTTAAGGGTTGTAACATTTCGCTACAACGCCAGGAAGAAGCGTAGAATATCACTCTAAGTGCTTCATGTCTGAGTACTTTATTTATGGAGGTAACCATTCAAGAAAACACTACAAAACATTTTATCCTACTACATGAAGTATTTCTTATCCGAGTACTAAATTTATGGATGGTAACCATTCCAGAAAACTCCACAAAGCATCGTAGCCAACTACGAGAAGTGTTTCTTCTTCGAGTAATTCATTTAAAGATAGTAACATTTCACTACAACACTACGAAGAAGCATAGAATATCAATCTATGTGCTTCATGTCCGAGTACATTTATTGGTGTTAACCATTCAAGAAAACACCACAAACCCTTTTTCCATCTACATGAAATGTTTCTGATCCGAGTACTTCTTTTATGAGTGGTAATCTTTCAAGAAACACCACAAAGTATCATGACCAACAACGAGAAGTGTTTTTTCTTCGAGTACTTCATTTAATGATAGTAACATTTCACAACAACACGACAAAGAAGCATAAAATACCAATCTATGTGCTTCATCTCTGAGTACATTTATTGATGTTAACCATTTAAGAAAACACCACAAAGCCTTTATCCTACTAGATGAAGTGTTTCTGATCCGATACTTTATTTTTGGGTGGTAATCTTTCAAGAAAACATCACAAAGCATTATGACCAACTACGAGAAGTGTTTCTTCTTCGAGTACTTTAATTTTGAGTGGTAACATTTCACTAAAACACCACAACGATGCATCAAATGCAACTCTAAGTGCTTCTTGACTACATACTTCATTTATTTGGGTTAACTATTCGAGAAATCACTACAAAGTATTTGATCCTACTAAGAGAAGTATTTCTGATTGGAATACTTCATTTATGGACCGTTTAAAACTCATCTAACGGCCAAAACATCTGCCCTCTGAATCAAATCACAGCCGTCCGTGTCGATCTGACAATCGGATCGAGACAAGCAGGATGTTGCTTGCCTCAAAAACAAACAGCAGATTCGGATCCCATAGTAGCCATAGCAATTAGCAAGAAAATGGTAAAAGGTGACAATAGCTGAGGTATGGGAATTGCAAGTGGGGAATCGATTCGAGGACGACGCTACTGTGGAGTGGGACCCACCACGGCCACTATTCATTACCTTGTACGAGTCTCGTTTTAGACCAGTCGTTTCTGGACACGTGGCCAAGCGAGAATCTCTAGTTCTTATCTTTTGGGATGTAGTACGCCGGCCGCTCACGTGCTGATATATTTTCTTCAGATAAGGTTCGGTAAATTTATCGCACTTTATACTGTGCTGCTGCTGCTGCAGCATAATCAGCACTTGGTTCAATTTCGTGTAATTAATGGGGACTAATTTGTTAAATAATGTTGAATAAATATCATGTGATTGTTAATCAGTACAAAATTAATATTTAACTTTGATATTATATTATATGTTTGTAACCATCTAGTTATTATCGTAATAATTGAGTACTAATATTGTATATTAATGAATCGATTGAACATAGTTGGACAATTACTTGGTTGAACGCAACACAATTATGTACTATATATAAAGCTTGCTCAATATCGATTTGTTCAATTTTTCTGACATTCTGATACGTTATTTTGCTATTCAATTTGCATTGTACGTATGTCCAGATTGTCGGACACGCGACACGTCATTAATTTCACGTCATTAACTTCAGTATAAATCATTAACAACATTAATTTCACGCCATTAATATTCATGTCTTCCTCATTTCATATAAATCATCATACTTTTATAAGAACTTAAGAAAGATGCATGATATTTCTTATTATATAACTCTAATTTGAGTGAAACAATGTTATTTAACAAAAAGATCGAAGTTTGTATTATTGCGTTGTTTATTTTCTAATACAAAAGATTTCTTCTTAAAAAAAGAAAGAAGCGACGGTTCGCCGCGATGCAATTTCTAATATTAATAAGATTCCATTATGATTCGTATAGTATATACAAAATTATTCATTTCCAGAATCTCCCTAACTTGTTCAAATTAAATGAATTATATAAATAATATGATAATTATTTTTTGTATACAATTTAATGACCTTCTGTAATTTTGAAAATCCAATATTTGATATATTATTTTCATTATAGAATGTCGAATTCAGAATTATTTTTGAATTATGAATATTCTATAAGTTTATCAGAATCATGAATATTAAATCTCATCTATTTTTCTTTTATGAATTGCAATTTTGTTATATGTTATAGAGCAGAACTAAAATTAATATTGAAGAAATAACATAAATTTGCAGTTTATGCGATATGCCACCACATTATTTTTTAAAATCTTTTGACATGTCAGAAAAAAAAATGTTGATCACTTCAACAAAAAAAGATATTCTATATTGTATTTGAAAGGAAATGAATTGGGTAATTGCTACCTCGGGATCCAAGAGATTAGGATAAATTTGTTCCTAAATATTCTGCCATTTTTCTTTCTTTCTTTTCTCTTTTCAATAAACAATGTAAATATAAATAATAATTTTGGTTAATGAAATTTAAGAAGGCTAAGTCTACTTTTCTCAAAAAAAAAAAGAAAAAGAAGAAGATATTTTGTGCTTAATTGGATGTAAATAATAAAACTAGAGTGAGTTTTCTATGGACAAAAAAATTAAACTCAAATTAATTATATTCGTTGATCATCAGCAATAATTGTACAATCAAATTGATTTTGCATCGATAGTAGTGAAATCAAGTTAATTTTAATCCATAGCAGAATTTGCCATAAAATTAATGGAAACAGTTTCATTACTTAAAACATATATGAAGGTACAATAAAAAGTTCTACTGTAAATTTGGCGAAGTTCGCTGAATTCCAAAGAACTTATTTCCCAAGTTATATATTGTTGCCAACTAACTAAAGTTAATGTTGGTTAATTAATATTCATTTGCAAAGTTATTTCTTTGCCATTTGAAGTAAAATAAAAGTATACATTGTGCAGGAAAGGCGAATAAGTTTATGCTATGAAAAAAATGGATCTGTATTTGCTGCTATTTTTGATAAAAGTAGGGTTCTGCTCTTTTTGATCTTGACCGTCTAATTTGAATCGGACTGCCCACAAATAACATTCAGGAGACTGTATATTTTATAAGTTTTAGATCTGAAATTTTAACAGTCCAAATCAGAAGAGCGGGATCTGCTCTTGCTAAATAAGAGCAGCGGATAAGATTTCGAAAAATTTATCTGTGCCACAACAGTAATATATATTTATTTTTGTGTATAAATATCTGGAAAAGAATAAAATGTGTATAGTATTTCAAACATGTTCTTTGTACGGAATATTCATAGGTATGTAGAAAGGAATTGTTGGTTTTACGCATATCTTGAAATAAACCGGAATCTATTGAAAATAAATTAATTTGAGAATCTTAACAATAAGAAAAATATATATAAATCTAAAGAAAATTATACCCATATATTATTGTTAGATTACTAAATTGACACATAATATAATGTACTTTGCGTAATAATTTCATATTTCATCAAAACCTTTAAATATCCGTCATAATTTTGCAAGTCATTTGATTAATGATAAATGTTGCACTAAAATTTATCAATCTTCATGTCTTGACATGCATAATATGGATTATATCTCAATTGTTGGATCTCCAATCGTACTTGTTTTTTTTTATTCTTGTGGAAAATCAACAACTTAATCTGGGATTAAATGAATACCAGCCAAATTTAAAATAAATGAAAAATACACAATTCATTATCTCTATTGTCTCTCAAAACTTCATAAATGCGACAACAATTAAATGCCAGATAGGTGTCTGTTACTGTTATGTTTTAATAAACATGTCCCTCAGGTAGGAGCTGAGTAATTTAATTTTGAAATAAAAACAAATGATAAATGAACTTTGTTTTTATTTGGTAACAAGTAATTTTCTAATAAAGCAAAGTACTATCCAAAATGCCTATGCTGAGTAAATAAAAATGCCTGCTATTTCTATATATACACAAAGCAAAGCAGAGGCTGAGAGCTCAACCTATTCCTTTCTCTGCTTTCTTCAAAACAAAGACAAGAGGAAGAGAAAAAACAACTGAGAGGAGAAAGAAAGGGGAAGGGAATTTATTCAGAAAAAAGAAACAGAGAAGGAAAAGCAAAGTGGAACGAGCATTAGATGAGCAAACCTGTTTCTAAACGAGCTAATTTTCTGGATCTCTCAGTGCTTTTTTGCACTTAATCTTATCACCAAATGTGAAAAGGTGATTACACCAATACACCATACCCGCTTCTGGTTTCCTTTTTATTTTTATAAAAGACTTTTTGTAAGCTATTTATGCATTCAGCAAAAACATGGTCTGGATTTAGACCTTAATGTTAGTTTTAGACTTTTAGTTTATCCATAAATGCATAATCACTTTGAGGGTATCAGTTTGTTATATTTCCCATATTTTCCTTCTTTTCTTTAGTTAATTTTTCTCTTTAATGTTCTTATGCAGAGTTGTATAAAGAATTGGCAGATCCTGGTTCCAATTTAGCTTGAGCTAATTATCAGAATTATTCAAGAGCTGAAGTGAAAATCAGATTAAAAGGCAATGCCAGTTCCTTTGGCCCCATATCCAGCTCCAGTTCCTCTTACTCCACCTCCACCAGCAAATGGTATATTATCTCTTTTTCATAAAAGTTGAGAAATTAGACTTCAATTTTCGTAGTATATTTTTGGACAAGCATTTTTTCTTAAATAGTTGTCAGCTTGTTATTTGATTAGCCTGATTTGTGCAGATAATTTTCTCAAACGAATACAAAATATACAGCTCATTTCTCGAGTTAGGATTTATCTTGTGAAATATGTTAATGAAGTGGCCTCTTTATTTTTTATTGTAGCAGCACAAAGCCAACTAGTTTGTTCGGGTTGCCGGAACCTACTGTTATATCCAATTGGCGCAACCTCTGTTTGTTGCGCAGTGTGTAGTGCCGTCACTACTGTTCCCCCACCAGGTAAATTAATGTCTAAGATGAAATAGCTTATGTTTTCACTGTTAAATGTTTAAATTAATTATAAACAAAATAATTCCAGATCGTACTGAAGAAAGAAAATTAGAGCATTTGTCTCCCTATACTCTTTACTAATGGAAGTATGGAACCAGCAGAAAGAGTTCAGCTTGGAGCATAGCAAGCACTTTAACATTGTGTGTTCCGGAAAAAAAAAAAATAGTATGGCGAAACTCATTTTCTCAATGAAACCAACAAAAATAAAGAGCTGGAAGGGAATCCTTCTCCAAAGGACAACATATCTTGGATCGAAATTTTGTATAAAAGATTATGACATGGCATATATTTTGCAATTTTAAATATGGAAGGCAAGTGCATGTGCCTGATTACCCGCGTGTGATTCTGTGTGTTAAAGCAGGAACGGAGATGGCACAGTTGGTATGTGGAGGCTGTCACACTCTCCTAATGTACATACGCGGAGCAACAAGTGTACAATGTTCGTGCTGTCATACGGTTAACCTTGCCCTTGAAGGTACTCTCCGACTCTCCGTTAATTCCCCTTGCAACTATTTACATTTGAGATATTATTAATCTCTATCCTGTTATCTGGTGGTGATAATTCAGCAAATCAGGTTGCACATGTGAACTGTGGTAATTGCCATATGCTACTCATGTACCAGTATGGAGCCCGATCTGTCAAGTGTGCCGTTTGCAACTTCATTACTTCTATTGGGGTTGGTCTACATTTTGTACATTTTCCATTTGAACTTTAAAATATTACTGGACTAGAATGTAAATAGCTCAACATTGACTACAATTTTATCAGTTAAAGATGGTTACACTTAGGATTAGTTTTGTTATTTTGCTTGTCTAATAACCCATCAATTAGGCTGGCGGCATGCTGATCCTAGTATCAGGTCAACACCTGAAACATTCATAGTTTTAACAAAGAACCAAGTAAATGGTTTTGTAGTGGCAGAATATGTAACCCTCAAACTATTTTTGTTGAAGTTACATCAAAGTCTCCAACCAAACTAATTGATATATATGATATCATACAGGCATCTCCAGGCACAGAACAAAAGACTAGTAGTTAAATATCCACTGGAATTCTGCTGATTTTTTTTTATCAGAGGAGACTATGCATACCTACCGCGAATTTGTATAGAGAGACTTCCTCTGGGAGAAATCAATTTCTCTCCAACTCGCCGAATAAACCAGCTTCTTTCTGAATTTTTTTTCTTTTTTTTAATTCAGACTACTGAGTTGTTATTGATGTTTTCTATAGACTGTAGAGTTACAATCCTTTTGCAGTCTTATTAAGTAATTCTTAATGTATGATCTATGCAATGACATAATTAATAAGTATTGCCAGCATGGTCACATCCCTTTTTGCCATCTTGTACTGAATTCATCTAATATTCTAATTTCATGTTTCCAACTTTTGAATTTTACCAGTGAATCAATGTTTTTTGTATCTATAGTATTTCTCTGGTATTTTTTATGTATGGTTTTATACTTGGTCAGTATTATGTGCACATTGCCAAAGTCCAATTGACACTGGTCACTGGACCACTCCAATCCAGTACCTAACCTGATAAAGAAATGCAGGTGATAGAAGTTGTGGTCTGCCTTCACTCGAATTAGAATTAGAATTAGAATTAGAATTAGAATTGAGTTACCAATTTACCAGATTAGAGAAATGCTGACTTTAAACAAAACGACAGTATCAATCAACCTTTGATTCAATCATATTAAAAGCTTGGGAAGTATGACAAAAGAAGAGAAGTATATCACTATCTTTTCGATTTCACGTATTGTTATCATCACCTTAACATTTCAAGAGTATCGTTAATATACTAATGTTTGTATCACTAATTCAAGCCTCAAAACGGTTATTCAAGTAGCTTAATATGATCAGATATCAAAATCTTATAAAATATAAAGTTGTATTATCTTTAAAACCTTTTGTGCTTTTTTGTCCAATTTTTAAAAGATGATCACATCAATTCATATTTTTACTATTTTAGTGTCATCTTTTTTCAGAACACCGACAAATAGTCAAATAGTACAATAAGAAAATTCTACACGATTTTGATACGTATATGAGCATACCACATTAAGAGAGGTTTGTATCACGGCCGTAAGAAAAATTCGTAGTTCGAAATTCGTTCTCGTTCTCGTTCGATTCGAGAAAAGTTCGAAATGAGTTCAAAATTAATTTCAAATCGAATCAATCTAATTCGAAATTATTTCGAATCAAACTCGAACTGACATCAGTTTGTTCGAATTAGTTCGCGAACTATTATAATGCACTAATATATATAATAAACAACTTTATTAAACACAAAAGCAAGATAACGTAGTGAAAAGTTACTTTGGTGTGTATGCAGTCGTGATAACGTAGTATGATTCTGAATTTTGAATTTTTAAGTTACTTTGGGCGCGACTATTAATCACGCCCCTATGATTCTGAATTTTTTTTTTAAGTACTAATATATAATTTTTTATTATTTGTTAATATATCAATAAAAGTAGTATATTCATATAATATTTATTATTAAAGCAAATTAATGATAATTTCAATATACAATAAATTTTTAATATATGTATAGTTGTAATATAATACTATTAATTTGTCTTGTTATTTTTTTTGGATTAAGTTATAATTATTTATACCCTTTAATATAATAATTAGGTAGTACTAATATATTACTTTTGGGTATTTGTTAATATATGTATATTAATATATATATATATATACTACAATTATTATTAAGCAAATTAATAGTCACGCCCCTATGTTTTGCTGATAATTTTTTTGGCTAAGTTATTATTCATACATTATTTATTATTAAGCAAATTAATATATGTATAGTTATAATATAATACTATTAAATATTACATATGTTATTTATACACAATATGTTACAAGAAATAATAAATTGATGATATATTGAAGATATAACAAAATTAAAGTATATTCTCAAACCACATTAAGATATAATAACATAAATTAAAGTTCATAAAATCCTCAAACACAAAATATTTTGCAATAATCTCCAAGATAAACATACATATCCAAGTCTCCTAAATAAACATACATATCCAAATGTTTGAGATACACGTACAAACTAATTAATAATGCATGAAACAAAATTACATAATCTTAAACTAAATAAAAGAACAAGCTTCATCTTCTCCTTGCTAATTACCTGCGATAAACTCTCAAGCATTACAAAATTGAAACCAATGTTGTTTTGTGAAATAAATAATACTAGTATTACCTTCGTCGTTTGGGGGTGCAGTGCAGGTGCGCCTGCTGTGTCCTGTTTGTTTGCATCGCCCACAAGTGTATGCTTGTCGATGTGTATTCTCTTCATCCATTTCATTTCTAATCCTTATATGTTGACGTCTCCCCTTCTTAACAGCATACCTTGTCAGGTCCGGCACTAGCTTTGGTCGTGGAATTTCAGGCCATGTGTCAGAATTGCCGAATGGCTCAAATTCTGACGTCCATGTTGCCATCAACTCTTGAACGCGATAAACAGGAGATACGCACACATTGCTACTTATGCCCCCTTGAGCACAACATGCTACGATATGAGAACAAGTGATACCTGTTAGTTGCGGTTTTTGACAAGTGCATGTACCCCCGGGCACTTCTAACCGCACTGTATGTATTATATTCCCTTTGATCTTGTTCCCAACGAATCTTTGACCTGTTTGAACCTCATATTTTCGCTTGTTCCGGTACGCTCGCACCGTATGTGTATTTCCCCTTAATCTTCGCTCCTCTAGTAACGCTTGGATTTTGGGAGAGAAGAGGAAACCTTGTTCAATTGTTTTTTCTGCTTTTGCCCGTCTTTCAACAAAGTATTTGACTGACTTGTAGAATGTGATTTCAACAAGAGAAGTAACCGGTAACTCACGCGCTTCTTTGAAAACATTATTAAGGGATTCTGGTCCGTTTGTTGTCATCATCCCCATTCTATGGCCTCCTTAATCGAATGAAAGAGCCCATAAGTCAAAACGCGGTGCATTGTTCCTTCCAACATCGTTCGGATCCCTACCAATATCCTCAAGCCATGTTGCAGCGTCGGGGCATTTTTCGCGAATACGACTGAGCCTCATTAGAAACTTCCTCTTTTGATTTTGTTTCATTGCTTGCCTCAAGATCTGTGTTAATTTTTTTTTGGTAAATTCTTTAGTGAAATTTTGACATATGTGTCTTGAACAATATCGATGAAAGGCATGTCCATCTTGGGTGCTCCAACCCAGGTCTGGCTCACTAAAAACCCGCAAGATACTCTTGTGACGATCAGAGAGTACTGTCACAACTTGTGATCCAACCACTTCCCTACGAACAAATTTCATGAAATCCTCCCAAGATTTGTTGTTCTCGGTATCAACCAACGCGAATGCAAGGGGCACCAACTGATCTTCTGCGTCGAAGCCACATGCAACTAACATCTTCCCCTTATACCGCCCAGACAAATGTGTACCGTCAATTCCTATAACAGGTTTGCAGTGCCTGAAGGCCTGTATTGCCGGACCATATGCCCAACACACTGCTTGAAATAATCTTTCATTTGGATCATTTGTGGGGGCAGTAAACCACTCAATCACTGTACCCGGGTTTGTTCTTTGTATGGCATTAAGTAAGGGCACGATTAAATCATAAGCTTGCCTCCAACCTCCGAACAATTGCGCTATTGCGATCTCTTTTGCATGCCAACACTTGAGATAAGGAGCCTTGAAATTATATCTCTGCTCAATTGCAATCTTGATGTCTTTTATAGTAAACCTTACATTTCCCTTAACACTTTCTCTTATTATGGAAGCCATGAATGGAGACGTTAAGTGCGGATGCTCCAACCTATCTCCCGACATAACACATTCATGCGGACCTTGCCTTGTATTAATAATAAAAGCATCATCACTTAGCCTTCTTGATGCATACAACCTCCAATTGCAATTTTGGTCGGTGCACTCGATTGTATACACGCTTTTATTGGACTTTCTCTTCTTAAACGTGCGGTTCGATTTGATGTGAAAATCATGCACAACCCATTTTAGATGATCCTTTGACCGAAAACATTGTCCCACTGCCAAACCATCTTCTGTGACATACCCTTCGTCGTCAAAGTAATTGCCATCACCAATTATATCGATGATTGCATTAATATTATTCCACGAAGCTATTGGATGAGAATCAGTTCGGTCCCGTAATGGCCATGTTGTCATGGTCAGAGAAGTCTCTTCTTCAGAATTATAATTAGGGTCTTCGAAAGGTGTAAAATCCATATTCATGAAAGCATCATTACCACACGTATTTCCAATTGGGCTTGCATCTTGGTTCACTAATATCTCAACCCGTTCTGCAGGGTTAATTTCATCCAACCCAACATTAAATTCGAAATCCTCATAATCCTCTTCTTCCTCTGGAATCGATTGATTTCGATTTGAGGTTGCATTCGGTTCATAACAATTGGTACGAAGATATGCATCTGGCATTCTACAAGCTATTGGTTCAACATACTCATTTGGGGTTTCGTAAGCACAACTACCACTTGCACAACCTTGGTTTAGGGTTTCCATAGCTCGACTACTGCTTGCACAACCATGATTTAGGGCCTCATGACCTCGACTGCCACTCGAAAAACCTTGATTTGTGGTATATCGAAGAACTTTTGGCTCAACGTACAACTCAATCATTGCAACAGTACCAGGATGAACCGAATGGTTCACCATCAGTCTCCAAGTATCATTACTCGACAGTTGTAACTCAGTATAGAACATTACCGGAGGAGTTAGCTGTAATTCGGCATTGAACCTCCCTGATATCTCTAAAGCATGTGTTGAACTTGAAATCCCCATCCATCGGTACAACTCCGTCTCCAGTTCACCGAGTGTTATGTCGTCATTCACTGTAAAACTATCGGTAGCTTTTTCCGAGTAATGCACACCATGAGGACCGTTCTGGATGGATCCTCCAGTGTAGAAACTAATAATAAACATTTTATATGTAAGATTTTGGGAGGAGAAGTGTGAAAATTTGATTTAGGGTTTGTGGAGAGGAAGGGGGCTGTTGGGAGAAGAAGAGATAAGATTGAAATAATGGTTGGAGAGAGAAGAAAAGAAAGGTGCTGCTGTATATATTTTGTTCATTTAGGGGACATGTGGACCCCTCATCTGAAAAAAATCGTGCAAGATTCAGACTTATCTGCAAAAAAGGCATCTTCTTAGGGGCGCAACTAAATAATTGCGCCCCTATGTTAATTCAGAAAAAATGGTGAAAAATGCATCTTCTTACTAGGTTGTAATCTTTCTAATATATTTAAATAATAATAATAATAATAAGTATATAATAATATTAATATTTATAGTATTATATTACAAATATTAAAATTACAAATTTATTTTATGTTTAAATTATTATTAATTTGCTTAATAATAATTGTAGTATATATATATATATATATATATTAATATACATATATTAACAAATACCCAAAAGTAATATATTAGTACTAACTAATTATTATATTAAAGGGTGTAAATAATTATAACTTAACCCAAAAAAATTAACAAGACAAATTAATAGTATTATATTAAAACTATACATATATTAAAAATTTATTGTATATTGAAATTATCATTAATTTGCTTTAATAATAAATATTATATGAATATACTACTTTTATTGATATATTAACAAATAATAAAAAATTATATATTAGTACTTAAAAAAAAATTCAGAATCATAGGGGCGTGATTAATTGTCGCGCCCCTAAGTGTCCGGGCCCACAACTGCAAAAGCACATGCAGAATGCCTTGATTTCAGGAAAAAATAGAAAATTCCTTAGGGGCGCGACTATTAATCGCGCCCTTGGCCCTCTGTGCAATTATTAGGGTGCCTCTGACCCTATCTGTTGAAATTTTTTGCTGCTTGGCCCTCTATGAAAATTTTCCATTATATGATGCAAGCAAGGTCTTTGACCTACTTGGGCTACTTCCCGTGGATGAGGTCAGTAACTATGGGCTGCTATTACCTGATAAGATAAAACTATGGGCTGCTATATTTAGACGCCTATGTTTCTAGGGGTGCAGTCGTGCAGACGGATCAGATACGAACAAATAATAGCGTTATCGTATTCGTATCTGTTATTATTTTTTGGATACGAATACGCATTCGGATAGTTTCAGATACGAATACGAATCGGATGATAAACGAATACGGATGCAAATACGAATATAATTCGGATAATTAAATGGAAAGTACATTATGAAAAAAATTATTAATATATCATTTTTCAACAATAAAATTAATTTAAATAATATTATAAAATAAATTTAATGAAATAATTAAAATGTTGTAATGAGTATTGTCTTTATAATTCATTTTTCTAATATTATCAATAAATGAAACAATTAAATAATTAATTTACTTAGCTATAAAGAAACAAACATACATACAATGGACTTGGACATCCATATTTGGCTGATATCCGAAAATCTGTAAGATCCGGATTCGGATAATTATCTGATTTCATATCTGTATTCGGTTCAAAAATCGAAACCATATTTGTATTCGCATTCGATAAAAAATTGTCCGTATCCGTATCCGTATTCGAAAATATCCGAATCTGAATATTCGATATCTGTGAAAATCCAGATCCAGATCCGAATATTCGAATAAATATCTGATTCGATTGCACCCCTATATGTTTCCCTGCTAACGACTAACGAGTCTTAAAACTTTATACATGAAGGAAAATGTTCCGTAGATATTAATATTGATACCGACTATCGATATCAATATTATTATGCATATTTAGTTCAGTTATTATGAACATTTTTAGTTATTATGCATGATATTTCATGTTATTTTTGTACTGAAAAAATTATTATGTATGTTAACAAAATAATGTGCATAATAACTCAAATAACATGCATAACTATTTCAATACAAAAAATAACATGCATGCTTATTTCAATACAAAAAATAACATGCATAATAACTCAAATAATGTACATAATAACTCAACCAAATGTGCATAATAACATCGATATCGATAGTCGGTATCAATATTAATATCTATGTATTAGTTTTCATACATAAATACATGATTGACATATTTTATTATATTATGTACATGCAAATATGCAACAGCATATTATTAGTAAGCGAAATATGATAAAAAAGGTTCCTTGCGTACAAAATCATAAACAATTCCTTACACATCAACTCTCAAGCAATTCTCCTGCATCAAGTAAAAAGTATTATACCGTCAGAAACGTTCAAGTCGTGCCACGTGCAAATGGTGGAATATGAATCAAAATGTTCCCAACATTTTTAAATTGTTCTTCAGATTAAATTTTGTTCTCCATTTCTTTACTCAAATCACTTGGTTTATAAAGTAGCTTTATTCATAACCAAAGTGCTTAGTATTAATGTATTATATCGGAGCTAATTTTGACCGTGAAGCCCAACTTAGACTTACCGTATCGGTATCACCAAACAATCACCATATAAACATTTTCGGGCCCAATGAAGAAAACAAGATACACTTGTCACGCCATTTGGGCTTTTTTTTTATTCTTCTTCTTCTCTGGTGTATATATTTATATGTATATTGGTTTCCTATATTTCTGGCCATTCGTGCAACTTTCTCTGTAAATTTCAGAAAAGAACATGCATGCATGGATCATATATATCAGTATATCACCTTGAATAATAACCGGATTTTTTCATATAAGTTTGCTCAGTACCTTCTTCATTAATTAATTGTAGCCAACTTTTTAAAAGAAGAATTAGAACAAGAGAACTCCCAAGAATATACAAAAAAATTTCACTACAGATCGATGCCCAACTAGAATCTACTAATAATTACCACTTCTTGAACTAATTAAGTGTAATTTTACATGCTAAAAGCTATATATTATGGAGCTCAGTTCAAACAATTTGGCGAAGGCCACTGAACTTTGATTTTATTCTGTGTCATTTACAGAAATCTAGCTGGATTCTTCATAGGGTAAATTTCTTCATATCCCCTTCATTGGATATGAACTACATAACTGACTACCTAAATTGATAAAATTTGCAATAAGTGAAGGAAAAGACTAAAAACCAATTATATTATACAAAGTGGTCAAATATATTATAATTACCTCTTTAGAAATATAAAGCAAGAAGAAAGAATAAGAATTAAGATCAACTAAATCGTTTATTTGACAGCTTATTTTACATAGAAAGCATATAACTATATAACCAAGCATGTCTATAGATTGTGAAAACTGATTTGAAACTATAATCGATCTTCTTTTGAAGCTTTGCTTTTGTTCTGGCAAAGTTTGGGAAAAGTGAAAGCCTTCGCCTTCAATTATGATTGAGAAGAATTAAGGGATACTTCTGGTCTTATCATTTTTTGTTGTTGAGGAAAGTAGGCTTTGGCCTACTTAATAAATTTTCATTAAAACTTAAATTATTGGTATGCGCCCATGGTTTAGTCAACAAAAAAGAGATAGGGGGGATATGAGAATAATGTATACCACAAAAAATAAACTTCTACTACGACCACCTAATCCCTAGTTATCATTGCTATCTATTTACAGATAACTAGATAAGTAGGCTTGGCCTGCTGGTCTTATTATTAAATGATGCATTTATATGTTCATTGGCTTTGAATTCCTTACAGGGTTGAAAATAAACTATGACAAAATTAAACTGTACTCTATTAACTTGTCAAAAAGTGGAACTGCCACATTGGTTGATAGCTTTGGTAGTAAGAAAGTCCAATGGCCTTTGACTTATCTGAGAGTTCCAATACATTGGAAAAATTTGTAGCAAGAGATTGGGGTATAACCGTACAATAGATAAATTTCAAAACAAATTACAAAGTTGGAAAGGGACATACCTGTCATTAGAGGGCAAAATTACACTTGTTAATAGTGTTTTGTCAACCTTACCTTTATATACAATGAGTGTTTACCAGATACCAACCCATATTAGAAAAGTACGACAGAATTAGAAGTCAATTTTTATGACATAATGGGGAGAAAGAAAGATATCATTTATGCATATGGGAAATGGTGTGCAGGCGACAGAGGGAGGATTGGGAGTGATAAATATAAGAGACATGAACATCTCATTGTTAAATGGATGTGGAGATTAAAGGATCTAAATTGCAAGGGATGGTGGAAAACTATATTAAAACACAAATATGAGGAATCAAGGAATAGAGCTAAATGGTCTTGCTTCAGGAAAGGCATTGTAGATCTAGAACCACTGATTGATATACATAGGTTTTGTCAAATTGGTATGGCAAAGATACATACTTTTGAGTGGACAAATGGGCTGGGGATATTCCTTTATCTATTTTATATCCAAACCTATATAGAATATGTCAAGACAAAAAATTGACAGTAAATCAGGCTGCACAAATTGGAATTCTAAATTTTGAGTTTATTAGACAATTATCAATCGTACAAAAAGCTCAATTACAAGATTTACATGACTCAATTGGCCCCAATTTGATACTGACAGAGGAACAGAATAGTGTGAGTGGACGAAAAAACAAAATAAATTTAGAAACCAAGAGGTTTACCAGTTGGTTAGTAACAGAGGGATACAAAGTGATGACTACTCAT
The DNA here is from genome assembly GCA_964058865.1 of Eleocharis quinqueflora. Classification (NCBI taxonomy): domain Eukaryota; kingdom Viridiplantae; phylum Streptophyta; class Magnoliopsida; order Poales; family Cyperaceae; genus Eleocharis; species Eleocharis quinqueflora. Next base: position 52,852 of record CAXKVX010000070.1, on the reverse strand, counting down.
ACCTATGGAGTCTGCCCATTCCTCTGAATATTAAATTTTTTTTTTGGCTCACATGTAATAGGAAAATATTAGTGAGATCAGTACTAATTCAAAAAGGGTGGACAGGTGACAGCTCTTGTGAATTTTGTTCTAAGTTAGAGGTAGTTGATCACATGATTTTCAAATGCTAAAAATGATCAGGATTTGGAAATGGTGCCTTCTTTCATTTGGCATATGCTCCATACCTTCAAGTTTGGAGGAGTTAATGGTGGTTGTGACAAGAACACATAAAAAAAATAGACAAATGTTGGCTATTGTTTGTGCTGCAGTAATATGTATATGCTGGAATTTGAGAAATAATAGTATATTCAAAAAAATTGAGCAAGCAACTTGCCAATTATACTGTATTAAAATTATGATTGTTTTGATTTATTGGTCAGGAGCATGGAGAGAAGATTTGAAAAGAAACCTGCAAAACTGGATAGATGCAAATGGAGGAGCTGAAATTCTGAAGGCTCGGGAGAGGGGAGAAGCTAGCAAGATGATGGCTACGAAGAAGGAAAGAGAAGTGACAATAGAAGCAGGATGAATAGTTGCAAATTTCTGATAAATAAATTGACTAAAGTAGTTTACAAGTTGCTTTTATCGCTTGGTTTATATCAATACATGCATTTAGAGATAGAGAGAGTTGGCAACAAAAGGGAGAAACACAGATGAAGATATAGATGATGATGGTGCACCAATACCTTCAAGATGCAGAGGTATTGGTGCCGTAGGGGGTATAGGATTTGAAAAACTTCTTTGCTGGTTGTTCTGTTAAAACTTTGTACCGTGCTCTTTTTTTTTTTTGAATGAAAGAAAGTGGTGGGATTTTTCCCACTAATTTCAAAAAAAAACTGCGTGAATAAGATAATAAAATGAAACAATAAATAAGAGCATTTGAACTTTCCTATTCTTATCATATATTATATTTATCATTATGTTTACAAAAACTAAATAACGAAAAAAACAGGCAAGGTCAGAATTTATCGAAGATGGCCTAGAGTATAATTAACAGCTGAATCAGTCAAGGATAACTTTACAAAACTTATATTTTGGTAGTTCAAAAACATAACTTGAAAAATTGAACTTCAATTAAAGGAGTAGATATAAGAATCACTGGAAAAATATGTATTTGGGTTTAGTAGTTGGTAATTTACTTTCCACTATCGCGAACAAAAAACAAAAAAAAAATGTAATGATGTATATATGTGTATAGATCTGCTTAATAGTAGTACAATAGTGGTGATGTGTTGAGCTACTTAATTATCTTAATTTTCTAATAGTTTCTTAGCATGATTAATACATTTTGTAATGCACAATGAATCGTAAATATCCTCCCTTACTGGTATTGATAATATATATATATATATAAAATATATTGACTTATCCAATTAACTTCTCATGCAACTATGATCAAACATAGAATACATGAACCGGAATAAATTAAGTCCGATTTTGCACTGACGCTAATATATATTGTACTCTAATTGCCCAACAAAAGAAAAAACACAAGTGTACTTCAGGAGCATATTGGTCACAAGAACTATATATTAGAAACTGCCTATTATATATGCATGCCTATCCAGCTGCCCTAGGTTAAACATTGAATCACCAGTCAGAATAAAATTCGATCTGTGGTGCAATATGAAGGCAAAATATAGTAGAGAGAGGCAGAGAGCTAAAGGGAGATCATGGGAACTAGGAAATAAAAATATGTAGTCAAATCATGGAGACAAGGCCATGAAAACAAGTGGAAGCTAGTGAACAGTGAAAGTGCATAATGTGCTTTGGCATGACCCTGGAAAAATGGAATTCAAATGTTAAGCAGCAGTGGCTGCTGCGTTCTCACCGCTGCTACAGCGATGAAACTGTTCTTATAATGATTTTGCTACAATACCAACGAATTTACAGCATAACAATGCTGTCCGCTGATCATTTCGAAACACCTCATTATTCAGGAGGATACATATTCGAAAAAATACCATTATAAGTATTGTAAAACTCTGCTGCTCATCTCCATATCTTATAGCAATTAAAGTAAAACTCACTGAAGCAACAAAAAGGAAAATAATGAAATTTACTTAAAACAGTGAAGAGATTTTTAACGACAACCATATACATTCCATATATAATATCAAAATAGAAATATAAACTATCAAATAGAAGTATATATACATTTTAAATATATATTATAGTTATCAATATAGATCAATCCAAATCAGCTAATTCTTTGTTGCAAGCATGCAGATTCATATCCGATTTTGGATTCGAGTTGTATATGCATGTCACATTAATTATTTCAAAGATCATTCTAATTAAGAAGGGGAGCCTAATCGGCAGTGGTAAAGGTGTCGCCTCGTGATCAGGAAGTCGAGTTCGAGTCGTGAAAACACTCTCTTGCAGAAATACAGAAAAAGACTGCGTACAAAAACGTCAAAATAGTCCACTCTTCCCCGGACCTGCGCAAGCGGAGCTACGTGTACCATGTTGCCCTTCTTTATCATTCTAATTAAGTTTTGGTAATAAAATTAAGGACACCATTAATCCTGTATCAGCTTGCAACTATCCCCAATCCAACTTTGAATTAAATAATAGGGACTTCAATTTTTTCGGGCATTTAATCATTTTTAAGAGTCTCTTATGGAGGAAACATAAATAGTACACAACATTAGTTCTTAATTAGTCCTCGATTTCTCAGTCATTTTCTTGTTCATTTTTGTTGACATTCACCACAATATTCAAATATATGATCAGCTGAACATACATGCTAATTACAGACAAAAAAATTAATTTTACGTAGCTTAAAGATTAGTTCACTAGTGACCTACGAGTGCTAATAAAAAAAAGAAAAAGGTAAAACCTAATACAAAAAAAAGAAATAGCATATAACAGTGTATTCTTGACTTGCCAATTAAAAATCAGAAGAAAAATAAAAGAACAACTGAAGAACCATAAGATTAGACATTTAGTGTTAAATTAATAAGGGGCACAAAGGTGATAATTCCCAAACCCACTAGTAACAATACTGCCACTAACATAAAATAATACAAAGACTAAAATAAGAACTTGAACTCACCAAATGAAGGTTTATCTTACTAATTAAACAAAAAGAAAGCCCAGTTCACAATTCACATCCACGGATCAAAAACAAAATATTAGAGAAAGAGAGACACAGAGAAAGAGAGAGACACTAACGACTTGTACAAGAACACTTGAAATGATAAAAATCCCTAACCTCTCTAGTTAAGCCTCATAAACAGTTGAACTGGATACAGTAGAGATCTCTTCATACTTCATCCATGCATGCGCAATCTAGAAGGCTCTACCTGGCGGCCACCCGGAGCCTCCATGACCATCCGACTGCATCTGCGGCATCATCCCTAACGGCATGTTGAAGAACGGCAAGCTCCCTGTCTCAAACGGCAAATTGCTATTGGCATTTCCATTGTTTTCATTGTCGTTTTCGGGATTCCGACCCATGACAGGTGGAGGTTGCATCTCCTCCTCAGCCTCCTCAAGTGGTAGTCTCTCATACGCCACGTTAGTGAACGAGGCTCCAACTATGACAACTGGACCAGCAGCGATCAAAGGTCCTGCTATGGCCCCACCAACCACTTGACCCTGTCCTCCTGCTAGGAAGGCTGCCAGACTTGTCGCACCTGGTGGGGCCGGTGGAGGCAGGAAAGATCCTGAGAGTGACAGGATCTCGAACCTGCCTTGTAGGGATGCCACTGGAGCAGGTGAGGCAGCAGATGTCGGCTGCCTGATTGTGACGTCAGTCACCGATCCAGCGGCTGATAAGACACATACTCCTCGTTGGCGCCGCCTAGCGTATGCTGACAGGGCTGAAAACACATCGCACCCGGCAGCCACCTCAAGGATGTGAGCTCGGAGAGCATTAGCGCTCTCCCGTGTGATGATGACAGGTGGCTTTGGTTTGTTCTTAGATCCTGCGGGCCTTCCACGGGGACGCCGCATGATGAGGTCATTCCCGGAGCCTCCACCCGAAGAGGGGTCGGGGTCGCCGGAGGAAGTGGGGTGATTGTTGGCATCTTGAGAGAGTTGATGGTGGAAGAAGTGAGAGGGGCCAAGATCTAAGCCAGCCATTTTTCTATGAGGAAAAAAATAATATTGAACAAGAGGCAGTGGTGATAATAAATTAAGGAAAATAATAATGATTAGCAAACAGTAAATGAAGGAAATTAAACTATAATTAAAAGATGAGGATTGAATTGGTGGCGAGGTGCTTTTTATTTATTTTTTTGTATTTTTTTTTTGGATTGAATAAAGAAAGGATTGGAAGATGGGAGCTTGTGAGTTTGGGAAGGAAAAGGAAAAAAAAATAAAGAAAAAGAGCTGGTTATATTAAAAGAATTTGTGGAGGAATAAATAAGGAGATGAGGGCAAGCAGGAATGAGTGCAGCTAGAGTAGAAAAAAGGAAAGGAAAGGAAAGGAAAGGAAAGGAAGAGATTGTAGAGGAAAGGGGGAGTTTGAGAGCTGTTTCAAAGCTAGAGAGAGAATGGATCTAGAGAGAGAGTGTTGGTGATGCCTTGAAGTTGATAGAATGCATAAAATATTAGCGAGGAATAGACGAATTGGCAGAGAGATAAGAACAATTACACATTAGGGTTCATATAATTAGACACCGGATTTAATTAAATGACCCGGATCCAATAAAAGTTAGTGGTTTATGTTTCCTAGGAGTCTATTAATACTATTATATTGAACTAAGCGGTAAATATGGCGACCTTTTTGACCTTAATCTTGTGCGTTTCTGTTGCGTTTTGGTCATAGACTAATAGCCAAATTAAAGAAAGAATACTTGGCCATTAATTAAGCTAACGGGTTCAGTACTATTATATGAATCCGAACCCGATAAACCGAATAAAGACCTAGTAACAGCTGCTGCAAAGTGCAAACCCTATACCTTAAGGCTCACATGCACACCACTTAATACTCTTAACCCTTGTCTTAACCCTTAACCCAACCCTTAACCCTAGTTCACTACATAATTAATACTTTAATAGCCAGTTGTTGGTTGGTTGTAATTTTCTATTGGGCTAATAAGTGGTGCAAACAATTGGCCATCAAAGCAACAATGCAACTACTCTTAGCTCATTCCTCTCATCTTAAATAATATAAAAGCCGGCCGGAATGCGCATTATTATATAAATAAATAAGTGTTCATATATATATATATATATATATATAATATAATCATTTCAAGTACACATAGATTATATATTGTGCAGAGAGTCATCTAAATTAACCACAAAACAGTTCTACAATATAAACGTTATAACTAATTGTATATATGTAGATCGACTGCACGCGCAACAGAATATTAATTAAACATTGAAATATCACATATTAATTAATTTGGGTACATATGCTGTAAACAATTTGTGAATAATTAACAACACGTGCAAAATATAAGACGACAGTACTGATGTACCAAATTATATTATGGATCAAATAGTATTTATGTGTTATACAATTTTAAATATATTTTCATAAAGACATATAAAATGACGATATGATATTGTAGCATTTTAGTTTCTATTTTAATAAAAAATATTAAGTATAGGCAAAACATAAAAGAAAATACAATATAACATGGTTCATTATATAAAAATTATTGTACCAAATATATAGAGAGTTTTAGATAAATAAAAATAAAAATTAATAAACCAGAGGCTGGTTAAGTAAGTTCTAATTCATCCCAATTAATTGTTGTTATTAATTTACGATCTCTTTCTTCGGTTGAAATTCTTTAAATAATGCTTTTTAGTTCATAAATTTTAATAGTTTTGCAAAAATTAATCTCCACATACTAAATCGCATGCATGCATTGCATACCTCTTATGCACTATTCAACGACTGACTACTGACTGCACGCATATGAAATCCACATTTTATAATATTGCTTCAAAATACCATCCCTCTAATTAAGATGACAAATTCATGCATGTAACATAAGAATTAGTATGTTCTATGGATACCTTGCTGTTGTAAAGGATGATGGAGTACAAAATGGTTATAGCACATCGATCTCACGCCGATTAATGGTCATAATTAACATATGACATATAAACATATTTTGTTTAATATTGCTAGTTAGTTCCATAATATTGATCACAATTAACTATGACTACATTGGATACGCGCGGATAGTAGCATTAATTCAATTTTGAATAACAAAAATAATTAAAGGTGATTTGTTTCTGGTGCACAAGGGCTTCCGTATCCATTAATTGGCAAATTATACAAAGAGGGAATGCGACATTTGGAGGTCAATGGCTCCAAGAGGGCAATTAATCTTTGAGATTGTATGCACGTAACGCACAAGTCGTTGATCTAAGAAAATGTGCACCAACAAGAAAGCAAAACTATGATTTATTCAAAGAACGTTGCCATATATATCTCCATTTTATACGAATGGATGTGTCCTTAACGTCAATGAATAGGGATCGATATACTATTCATAATTTATCATACTGCTCGTTCAAATTAATCTACTTACAAAGGAATCATATATGCTATTACAGAGTTCTGTTATCTCTCTCAGATCTTATCGTTTATTTTTTATCTAACGATTAAAATATATAATACATCGGCTTCATGAAGTCTATCTGAATCGTCCGTTCATCTACGTGAAAATCTGAACAGTTGGATCAGATAATAACAGAGTTTGTTATTCCCAAGAATAACAGCAGATACGGACTCACTTACAAAGGGGTTGCATTTTTTGATACGGTTTGTTTCACTGGTGCCGTCTTAATTTGTTCATTGGTGGATACAACATTGGAATATTGTTCGTTCTAGGATTTTCCTCCTGTTTCCATCTCTATCTTTTTTTTTTAGATTACATGGTAGGACTAATTTTTATCTATGTCTTGACGGATCAACGGGTGGCCGATGATGAAATGTGTTTTAACTACGGGTGAACAATATAACGGATCATAAAGTCGTTTTTTGAACATGAAATATGTTCATAATCTCTGAATAAGAGGTACAACGCTTTTGAATAATATAAGTTTTCGGAATTTCAAAGAATTGAGATGATTTAAGTGGACGACGAGCATCGTGACAATGTCTTCCTTACTTTTATTTTAGAATTTAGCTTTGTATGTACTTGTAACTCATGTTATTCTTTCTTTTCATTTTATCTTCTTCTTATCTTATGTATTATTTTTCTTGACTAACAAAAATTATTGTAGTCAAGACTACTTTTCAAAACAAAAAAGTAGTGAATCACTCCATTTGCTTTAATTTGTGCAATTAATTTGTTATTTGGATTAATTGCACGGGTGCATTATTATTCACATTGATATAATCATATATATATACATGTGTGTGTCTGTTTGTCACCCCACATATCTGTTTGATTGTAACTAATCTAATGTCTCTAGTATATATATTTAATGCAAATTTGAAAACATCCATTTGAATATATATCTTTGGAGGTAGAGTTGTACCAGGGAACAAAAGTACCCCAATTGTGATTTGGGATCAGAGATGATACATAAATAAATAAATATATATGTACCCCGATATAATCTTATATCAAGACGATTATATATTGTATCCCATATAACTGCTCGATCTAGCTTATAATTAACTAGAACCTTGATGTACAACTGTTTCATGATTCTTATATATATTTCTTCACATTCCTTTTGTATACTTAAATTAATTATCATAGAAGTCAAGCGTTTTCCCTGATATATATATTGAGAAAGACACATGGCAGATCTATCATCCACTAGTGTGAAAAACAAGGATTATCTTACACTGGTAAAATTAAGGACTCCCAAATAGTACTATAAATTAATGACGAGTTCTTCTACGAAAATTGCATTATCCTATGACACTTGGAAAAGCATTGATTCCGTGACATAAAAGTATCCACAAAGAACGCATAAATTCGTTGTTCGAGTTATTTATCTTTCTTTCTTTCTTTGTTTTTCTATTTTTGAACTCCCCGTCTCATGAGACAGAAAGAAGAAATAAAGAAAAGAAAACAGAATGTGCCAGAGAATATATAACAGATAAATTCATCTTATTTTATTCTACCTAATTTCTTATGTCATTGGTGAGAGAGAGAGAGAAACTAATGTTTCTTAATCTCACCAAAAGTTATTGGTGTGAACTTAAGTAAAAAAATCAAATAAATCATAATTGAATGACAAATTAAACTCTTGAAACTAATTTATTCTACGACTGATGTATTGACATATTAACTTTAACTTCTCAATTTCATCTGATGTAAGTGGTCCAAATATAATAAAAAATAAATGCATCAAAATGGTTCACACGTCATCAATTTTTTGTGTAATTTTGATATTTGAACATCTTTGGTTTTATATCATTCTTGTTTGACAATTTACAAAATAATTTAAGGACTAATTTGCACAAGTTTTTGTTTGTGTTATGTAGGTTTAACAGATAATTTGGCGTAACTAAGGTCAAGAAATTGATCCTCAAGTCAAGAGGAGCACAACATTGCAAGTGGCTCAAAGAATGAAGTAGAATTCTCCAGCAGACCGTTATAACGAGTCTATGACTCGTTATAATGAGTCAGGAAGAAGGCTTGAAAATTCTACTAAGTTTCAGAAAAATTGAGAGGTGTGTTGCCATAACATTAGAGACGCGTTACAACTAATGACTCATTATTACGAGATTCGACTCGTCATAATGAGTCTGGAGATCAAAGGACTTACATGTCAGCTGCAAAGACTAAGAAGGGCAAAACTGCAAACCTGGAGATTCGTTATAACCAGTCTCTTACTCGTTATTACTACAGACTGGGGAAGATGCGCAGATTGAAGTTGTGCATATATGTGTGTGTGTGTGTGTGTGTGTGTGATCTTTCAGAGATGTATCAAGAAATCTTCCTACAAGCTTTCAAGCATTCTTTTGAGCATTGAGAATTGTTTTCAAGCCTTTCACTACCCCATTTACCTAATCAATTGTTGAACTGAGAGTTAGATTTTTTGTTTTGAAAGTTAGTGATTTTCTTGTAATCTCTGTAATTGTTTAATCTATTGTGATCGAGTTTTTTGGAGGATCTTTTGTAGGCTCTAGCAATGGCCTTGATGAGGTATCGCTAGAGGTTTAGACTCATTATAGTATTGTGTAAACACTTTTGGTATAATGTATTTCGATCCAGATGTGATATCGGAGAATCCGTGGAATAGACATTGCAAATCTTTGACCAGACCATGTTACATCACGTGTCAACTCTCTCTTTTACATTATTACAATCTTAGTTGACTTAATCTTGTATTGTCTTGAATTAAATTGTGCTTAGAATTGATAATTATAAGATCCTAGTTGCTCTAGTTTTGAATTGAATTGTCTAATCTTCTGCACATTATTTACGACTTTTAGTTACATATTCTACAAACACATCACATGTGAAATATATCAATTTGAACAGTTTGTATTAAAATTTAATTACATTCGAAGCTAATTTAATTAATTTTTTAGTTAAACTTACTATTGATTTTGGTGAGCTTTAGTCATTAGTATACAAAAGTAACAATTAGTGTTATTACATTAGTATTGAACATTTAGAAAAAAAATCGACACTAGTTAGCCATTCTAAACTAATAAGAGGACACTAGTTTTACTCTCTCTATCTATGTCTCTTTCTTTTGCGTTTCTCTGAGCTCGCCAAAATAGTTGATAAGTTTAACTAAAAAATAAATTAAATCAACTTCAAATGACAAATCAAATTGTTCAAACAAATATACATCACAATTTATGTGTTTACGTATTAAATTAATGAGTTTTAAATTCATTTAATATGATAAACAAGTAATTAAATGTATGAAAATAATCACTACTATAGAATTGGCCTATAACATCCTCATTTAATAGCGAACTTATGTTCTATACCAGACCGTTGTATAGATTTGTTATTAAATCGACCTTTAAGAGCGGACTGATGTACATATCCGCTGTTAAAAAAAAATTAATAACAGACAGTGTATCCTACCCAATAAATATGAAGCTCATAAATCTCTCAAAAGGTAAAAAATCACGAATCACCCTTACTTTTCTTAATTTGTAGCGTCCATTCAAATCAATATGACGCTCATAAATCTCTCAAAAGAAGACAAGAATCTCTCCCTTCTCTGTCTCTCTCATCTCTATATATAAGCTCTTTAATTTTCATTCATCTCAACAATCAAAACCAAAAAAAAGCTTCATAAAAAACTCTTTTAAATTATTGCAGATTTGAAGAAAATTTGAAGAAAGATTTGAACTATGTATTTCTTTTGTGGGGTTTATTTTTTGCACAAAATAATCTGTAGAAAAAATGGTTGCTGATATTTCCTTAATTAATGTATATATTTATAAATTAAAGTAATTGATTCAACATCTAATTAAATCAGAGACGAACAACTAATTAATAATAATGGAACAACTAGAGCTAATTGTCTGTCAGATTTTTATTTTTTTCTCTAACCTTTAAAACCGGATGTTTATTTAAGGTTGAAGTTAAAGGTGCTTTTTAATAGCAGGTCATCCCTAATGTCCGCTATAGAAAACAACTTTTAAAAGTGGCATTTTGATGATGTTCGGTATAAAATCTCCACATTTAATAGCGAATGCTTCAGATTTTTAACAACTTAAGCAACAATACCGGACAATTGTCCGCTATTAAAGACCATATAAGTCTGCTATTAAATCTCCATTTTGTAGTAGTGAATTTAGAAACCTACATTTTAGACGACTAGAAGTAGTTTATATATATCACGAAGTATCAAATTAATATATATTATGACAATTTTGATCAAGAAAATTATTTTTGAGATGTTGAATTGTTGGACTAAACAACTTCTTGGTTTGACAATTTGCAAAACGATAAACATACATTTTACAATTTTGTTGTAAGAATTTTCAGGTGGAGTTTTGAGGCTTCAAACGATCTCCGATGGGTTTAAAATTGCTCTAGTATGAGAAAGCCTGGTACCGCTTGTAGATCTCGTCATGAGCTTTCCAATGCCATGAAGAACGTTAAAACTGGAATTACGAGTCAAAAGTTATGACCATTTGAAGAAGGCAAGCAAAATAGAGGCTCATAGAGCCTTCCGCTACTGTAACGCATGCCCAACCTATCACAAAGAATTTCTAAGGTGTGATAACGGGTTCCTGACAAGAGGACCCATACGACAGGAGTTCTGGAGAAGAAAAGTTCGAGCCTTGCGTTACTATAATGCATGCTCAACCTGTCACAACGGGTTTCCACCCATGACAATGGGTTCCTACATAGAATGGCTCATAAGACAGACAAAGAAGCAGACAAGAGTAAAACTGGAAAGACTCCAACCTGTCACAATGAATTATATAATGTGTTGATCAATTTCTATAACACAAGGAGTGGTAATTCAAGATTTTAAGATCCAAGAAGTATTATGCTTATATAAACTTGTCCTCTTTATTTCAGAAGAGTAAGAAAGTTATCCTCCAAGTTTACAAGCACTAAAAGAGCATCAGAAAAAGCATAAAAGTCTTCTTCAACAAGCATCCAAACCTGAGAGTTTTGGATAGACATTATTATAGTCTAATTGTCTATTCGAGCTAGTTTTCTACTACTTGTTTGTTTGATCGGTATTGTATTGTCAAGCGAATCATTCCTTTGTCTTTGGGTTGTGTTGTCAATCAAGACTTTCTTAGTTATATCTTGTAAGCTTGGTGTTGCCCATTGCAAGGGTCCTCGAGCCTTTTGGATAGGCTTCATTTTTGTACAACACTTATGATTTAGTGTATCGGTCTCGCAATGTTTTTTGGATTCAGGGTCCCGTGGAGTAGGCCTAATACGTTTGGTGGGCCGAACCACGTTGCATCGTGTGTCCTTTGCTCATCATCCAATCCTTCTTCTTCTAAAGCTTCCTCCTGTGTAATGACATTCTTTTCTTTCTCCAAGATGGTTGTGGCTTCATCCATATGATCCATTACACTCAAATCACACATGTTAGAAGAAATATCATTATTGAATGTATTACCAAGTATATGCCACATTTCAAATGCAAGATTTGAGTCAACAAGAATTTCACCTATGGACTCATCTATAAAATTCAAAATGAGATAAGAAGCATAACTATTGTCTAAAGTCCTAGAGGGTAAATCTTTAGTGGCATAAAAGATTTCTTTATCAAGTGTGTAAAGGAGATCATTTCCACTTAAGTATTCTTGCTTTGCCTTTTTTCAAACTTCAAAATTTACATTCGTAAAAGCTTTTGAGGTTCAACCATACTTTTGTTCAAACTCATGATGATCAAAATAGCTAGGTATGAACCTATGTGCTCTGATACCAATTGTTAGAATGCTTGAAGATCCTAAGGTCAAGTATTAGTGCGAAAATGTTTACAACAATTACAATTCAAGCTTTTAGACCTTAATCGTCTAGCTAAAAATTTCAGCAAGCAAGTACTAAGAGCAGTTGAGCAAAACAAAGTGCAAGAATAGTAAAGAGAGAGAGTAAAGAGCAAGAGCGATCAAAAGAACACAAGAACACACAATGTAACGTGATTCGGCCACAAACAAACTAGGCCTACATCCACGGAACTCCCGAAACCAAAACTTTCTTTACCTCAGTCACCTGCCATGGAAATGCAGCAGCAGATCGAAGCAAACTTCTCTCAACTCTGTCCTTAGAGACATCTTGATTTGTGTGTATGACCACACATTTCTTAAGGTGCTCTTCGATTTGGCGAGACTCATGCGTATTCTCAAAAAACTAGATCTTCTTCTCACTCATTTTTGTATCACACACTACAACTTCAGATCCAACTCTCTCTGAATCTAATGGCCTTCACTGCCTACTTACCTCGATCTCATGTCGCGATCTGATCTACGACCACCTCTTTCACTTTTCCCCTTTGCCTACACTGTCAAGATCTATGACCTAAACCCCCATATTCAAAACAGATTTGAGGATTATGACAATCTTTAGCGCTTGATGTCCCATCTTCTTGCATCTGAAACTCTGATCTGATTCTATTTGAAAGCGGGAATAGGATTTCACCTTAACTGCCTTGTCTCTATCTGTTGATCCCTTTGGTGCATCCTTAATGATTTGCACCTCAAACCCAAAGGTGAGAACTTCCTTGTATGTTGCATGAGTGGATTTGTGAAATGCTTCCACCAAATCTCGATTGGAAGCAACTGGATCCCTGATCGTTCGTTGATGCAGTATTTCTATATAATTATAATATCAAGTTTTAAATCCAAATACCATGTATATCGCAAGTGTATGGTTGTCGTTGGTACTAAGTATCGGGTATCGAACACAGGGACAAGTTGATTTCCAAGGAGTGATGTTGGTTCTAAGCAAGTAAGAAATGTTGGTGAAAAGTGATTGTTCGGTAATCAATTCGTAATGTAAAAGAAGCTGTAATTAAATAGTGATTTGTTAGAGAACTAAGACCTAGGGCTTAGGGTTTGTTGATCCACTTACTCACTTAGTTAAACGATTGTTGGTTCAAGTTATTGATAAACGGGTACGGACTAGCAATTATTCAGTACCGAGTTGGTGATTTCTCGGTTCGGTACCAAGTCTAACACGATCGTGAGCCGATGATTAGTCAAGCTTTGACTCGTGTTAGAGGTTATAACGACCTGCAATTTAGACGTTCCTAGAGTTATATTGCCCAGGCAATTACGCACTAAGGCATACAATTCAAGTTTTGTCCTAATCACCCTTAGATCTACTCAAGTTCCTCTCGGATACGAGACTAGCCTAGCGATTTTCCTAGATCGGGATTCGAGTCAACTATTTCTCAATCAATTAATTCAAATCCAAACAAATTTAAATTCAAACAGGAAAATCTAGTTTATCAAACAACAATCCACAAAATCATTCAACAAGTTTGCAAGTTTCACGTAAACCCCTAACCCTAGAGAGGTATTTAGCCTCTCATGATGGCTACAAATACAAGAGAGCGAATAAAAGACATTAAATCGAAAAACTAAGGTGAAAAGAGTTGATAAAACCCAAAAACCAAGCTTTGATCCAAGTCTTCGTCTTCTCATTTTTGCACTCGAGCTCTAGATCTCAATTTCACCTCCAAAATCCGTTTGGAAGAGAGCCAGCAATGGGGGTAGGGATGGCACTTCGGCCCAGTGGCCCGTCGACCCGCATATGCCCGCCCGGCCCGAGCATTATGCATGCCCGACCCGCAGTCACTGAGGGTCGGGTAAGGCCGGGCCTACTGGCGGGCCAGGACAGGTCACGGGCTGTGAAACCATACCCATGGGCTACCTGTGGGCTGAATAATTGGCTGAGTAATTATGGACCTTTGTAGAGTTTTATTTATGTTATGTTACGGGCCTTTGTAGAGTTGTTGAATGTGGTCTGTTAGAAACTGTTTATTTAATGTTTGAATTATTATTTGTTGAATTTATTTAATGTTTAGTGAAATACTAAAATTATCTAGGTTAGAAACTGTGTAAATTATAATGATTTTTTATTATACAATTGTGGGCGGGTATGGGCAGGTACCCATGGGCCAGGCTTGTAGTGCCCACAGGTAGGCAAGCCTAAAAATTCTATGCCCATCCTCTTGAGCCGAGCAGGCGGGTAATTACATTTTTGCGGGCCGGGCAGGTCACGGGATATGCCAAAAGCCCACGGGTAAGGCCCATTGCCATCCCTAAATGGGGGAGAAGCAATGAACTAAGATAGGAAACTCAGCTCCCCTCTTTCCTCTTTTGAAACCTTGAATTTTGAAATTCTGCCTAATTCTTTGCGGCCGCAAGGATTTTCTTGCGTTCGCAAAGGATTCTCCCTGGTTCTCTGGAAGGTGGAAAGAATGTTTTGCGGATGCAAAGAATTTCTTACGTCCGCGAGAATATCGCTCTGGCTCCTCAGAACTTGGGACAAGAGTTTTGCATCCGCAAGAGAATCCTTGTGTCCGCAAGACTTTCATCTGGGTCTTCTCTGGAAGCTTGGACAGAAAGGTTTGCGGACGCATGGAAATCCTTGCGTCCGCAAAGATGGTCTGAAATGCTCCAAATCGTTCGTCTCAAAGACCCGGGTCCATATCCAGCGTCTGTTTCTCTTCAACTCTCTTGTACTTGCATTTAGAATCAATAAAAAGGGAATTATCGTGAACTTGCGTGCTTTTATGCTACTCAAAACTAAGAAAACACGAATATTGGTCAAAATACAATGGTAGACTACGCGTTCCGACACGTATAAAATAAGGTTATCATTTGTTGAAGCATTGATATTGTTGTTTGTAACTGAATCTCGTCATGGAAATCTAACCCCGATCTTAAAGAATTCAACACGATATGGGATATATCTATCGCGCCCGGACCAATAGTTGATCCATCAAACTCTAGGTCAAGGCCACCCGAATCGCTTTTGGATCGCTCACTCTTTCGCTCTTTTTCTTGGGTTTCCATCTGATATGCCAATTTGCTAATAGCCTGGTCAAAGCCCAGATCATCCAGAAGCTCAAAAAAGCCTACTAACACTACTCGAATTAGTCTACGAATACAAAAGAAACCTCCCAAAATAGCTACCTCTATCCAGAAATTGTTACCCGACTTGAATCGTTCCTAGCAGTGATGGTTAGCACACGTCTCCACCACGCAGCACGTCATAATAACTACCCACAATTGGTAGAACAATCAACCGACAATACTAGAATATATATACTCCTCCAACACAGAGGGGGATCATCAAGTTCCAAGAGTACAAGGCAGAACGCTGCCAAAAGACCAAGTTGTCAATTATTCCAAAGAGATAGGCAGTTAAACACCTTGTTTAACTATCTTCCACCCTAATCCGCCTAAAATCACATACGGGCTATCTCCCAGATAGGATGTATCAGCGACCGTGGAGAACTATCCAACACTCGACGACCAGACTAGATTTTCTAATGGCAAGCAAAGGATCACCAATCGAGATACGAGAAGAAGTTGCTGGCGGAAGGAAAAGACAGAGGGACTGAGACGTCGAACTCGTGCAAGACATCCGCTATGGGCATATTAGAGAAACTGGCACGACAAGGAGAACTTCACCGCTATATCAACAAGCAGTTCTTCAAAGAACATGCCCGAAATTATGAGGAGAATAAAAAAAACCAAGAACCCGATACCCCAAAAAAAGAACAGCAGACCAGGAGATGATTACGCAAGGGAAAACTACCCGAGGGATGACTTCAAGAGGGATAGAAGACCAGCTACCCCGACGATCAACATCATTTGTGGAGGGATCTCTTCTGGAGGCGATACAAAGAATGCTAAGCGAATACATTTAACAAATTCGACATACCCAATGGCCCAAGAGAGGCCGATCAAGAGGCCAAAGCAAGAGGCGATTACCTTCTCCGAAGCTAATTTCAGAGATATTATATAGCCACACGACGATGCCATTGTACTAGAACTGAAAGTTGGAGGATACAAGGTTTGTCGGATCCTAGTTGACACGAGGAGCTCGGCAAACATCCTGTATTGGCATATGTTTCAAAAGATGGGAATTTACCCCACTAAATTACGAAGAGTCAATACCCCCTTATTCGGATTTACAGGAGACTCGATCCACCCGGAAGGAGTCATCATCTTGCCCGTCCGGATGGGATCGTATCTCAGAGCCGTATCTGCTAAGATTGAATTTTTGGTAGTGGAAACCCCTTCAGCTTACAACGCCATACTACGACAAGGATCACTTAACACTTTCGGAGGGGTCGTTTCAACTTTACACCTGGCCGTCAAATTCCTAATGCCTTCGGGAATAGGCATAGAACGCGATGCCCAAAACGAAGCCCGTGAGTGTTACCAAGCTGCATTAAGGGGGCAAGTACATCAAATCGGCTCACCACCCGCAAATCTCGAACAGAAAGAGCCCGAGGCACCCCTGGATTCTTCAAGCATCATTTACACTCAAGCTGACGAGTGCACACCACGACAATAGAAGAAATCGAAGATGTCGAGATAGCGGAAGGAAAATACTTAAAAGTAGGTAAGGAGCTCTCCGGAACACTCTGCGACGACCTCATACAATTTCTCAAGGAAAACATATCTTCTTTCGCTTGGATCGCCGAATATATGCCTGGAATAAACAGGGAAGTTTCTGAACACCGTTTACACATCAAACGAGGCTACAAGCCCATCAGGCAAAAGAAAAGGAATATAGGGGTAGAAAGGCAGAAGGCAGTTCGCATGAAAGTCGACAAACTCCTCAAGGCTGGATTTATTCGTGAAGTGACTTGCTCGGGTTGGTTAGCTAACTCGGTGCTTGTTAAAAAGGCGAACGGCGATTGGCGCATGTGCATCGACTTCACCGATCTTAACAAAGCATGCCCAATGGATCATTTCCCCTGCCTAGAATCGACCAATTGATCGATTCAACTGCAGGACATGTTGTACTAAGGTTCTTGGATGCATTTTTCGGGTACAATCAGATAATATTGTACCCACAAGACGAGAGCAAAACTGCGTTCGTAACTGACATGGGACTTTACTGTTATAAGGTTATGCCTTTTGGGTTACAAAAAGCGGGAGCAACTTATCAGCGGATGGTCAACAATGTTAGTGTTGGTGTTCTAGACCCAAATCATATGTTTGATTATTTAGTTTATTAGTGAATGATTAAATCATTTTGTTTCTTGAGTTATTATATTTTGTGGATTAACTAAGTTGATGACCTGGATTGTAGAATTCCACCAATGAAATAAATATAATTACTCTTAAAAGTCTTTGATCTTAGTAATTAGCAAGGAACATTAATTGACCAATATAAGATCAGTGTGTCAGATTAGATGATGATCACATTCTACAGATCATATGACAAAGGGTTATCAATGCTAATCACACAGGTGTATACATCGGGATGTATAGCACTAGACAGACCCAAAAATGAAATATCACATGGATTGTGTTACGTGTCATTGATATTTCATTTGTGTCATGAATTCTAGAGTTGAGATGTTTATATTTCCTACATGAGAAATATACATCGTTGGTACTGTCCAATGCTCACTTTAACTATGAGTTATATAGACAGTTACTGTAATGTGTATAACTTGTGCGAAGGAACTATACGCATCAAGATACCATTGTCCTCTATATATGATATAGATGATGATATCTCTGGGCCCATTGATAAAGTTTGTATTAATTATGTGCATGCAATATGATTATATGTTAATCATATCAAAATTAAACTTTAGAAAATAAAAAAAGAATAATTAGCAAGGATGACACATTCCTACCTTGCAATTATTTTGATATCATGAGACAAGAAATTGACACAATAATATTTTAATATTACAGGATCATGATTTTGCATTATACTTTTTCATCTACATCATTTGGGTAATCAATATACCATGGCTGGTTGTATCATTGATTTATGAAATTAAAATGTTTAGTTTCATTGCCATAATGATGGGATCCCATAGGGTCACACCATATAAAAGATTAAAAGAAAATGTTGTAAAATAATTCTAGTAATATTTAAAGTATGTGTGACATATTTTAAATGGCTTTTGACACATGAGAGATGCATATAAATTACATTGGATATTAATTTATATGTTGACCTTTTAATATATGGGATTGTGGACTTAATTAAATATTAATATGATTAATGTGTTTAAGCCCAAATCCCAAATATAGGCCATAAAATTTTTGGAGAGAATTGATTAATAATGATATAATTAAAGGAATATTGAAGTATATCATTAAACCTAATCAATTTCCATTAAAGATGAGAGAAATTTTTGGACAGTTTTTTGAGGTAACTTTAAACAGGATTTTCAATGGGCAAACCTCAACCATTCTGAACGTATGACCTATGAAAATTAAAGCACTTTGAGTCTAGAATCCAATGGTTCAAGTTTGAAGTCGTTTGAAGTTACCTACAAAGAGTTATGGTAGATTTAATACCCAAACGTCAAAATTTCAGCTTTGAACTTCTTGGCTGAAATTTGTCTCTCTCTCTCTCCCAATTTTTCTCTCATGTGTTGAGACAAAAACTCCATTAAGATTTCTGAAAATTTGAAGAAGGTTTTGAAACTAGGATTAAGGTATTACTTGATGTTCTCTTACTAGCCTTAGAGATAAAAGTGTTTCTTTAATCTTTCGTTGGATACCTAAGGAGGCTCGACGGTTGACGAGCTAAGCACAACCATCGAAACAAGGCATAGGGAATAAGAAGTTGCTAAGCTAGACAATCCTACTCGATTTGATTTGAAGATCAAATCATAAGGTAAAATATTATTCCATAATTATTTAGGCAAATAAATATTGTCTTTACACTTATAATAGCTAGATCATTTGTTTTGAGATGAATAAAATTGTTTTATTCCTTGCTTTCGAAGCATCAAAACATTCAAATAAGGTATTTGAAAAGCAGATAAGAAGAAATATGGAAGCATATATCGACGACATGCTCGTCAAAAGCATGATCGAGGACCATCACATTAGTGACTTAGCGGAAACCTTCAAGGCGATGGGAGAGGTAGGTATGAAGTTAAACCCCAAGAAGAGTTTATTCGGCTTGGCGGGAGGAAAATTCCTCGTATTCGTGGTTTTCCAAAGAGGAATTGAAATCAACCCCTCCAAGTCGGACGCCATCCTCAATATGCAAGCTCCCAAAAACCCCAAGGAGTTACAGAAACTAACGGGACGCTTGGCCGCCTTGAATTGATTTATCGCAAAATCGGGAGAGGTATGTTTTCCGTTCTTTAAAGCACTATGAAGGGATTCGAAGTTCGAGTGGAACGAGGAGTGTGCAACATCTTTTGTTAAAATTAAGGAATATCTAGCCAACTCACACTGCAGGTCCCGGCCAAAATCAGGACAGGCTTTACTACTATACTTGGCCACAGTCGATCAAGCAGTCGGCGCAGCACTCGTTACATAAGAAGGAAATAAGCAACTTCTCGTATACTTCGTGTCTCACGTTCTACGCGATGCAGAGACGAGATATCTGCCGCTTGAAAAGATGGTCTTGCCCTTAGTAGTCACTGCACGAAAGCTCAAGCCATATTTTCAGTCTTATCCCATAAAGGTATTGACTAGTGCACTATTGCGAAAGATTCTTACATACTTCAACGCATTCGAGTGACTTCTGAAGTGGGTGCTATAACTCTCTGAATTTGACATAACCTTTCACTCGCGACCCGCACAAAAATCGCAAATATTCGCGGACTTCATTGTTGAATACTCGAGGGAGAAACAGAGTACCAACGAATGGACCTTATTTGTGGATGGTGCGTCTTCTCAAACCGGAGTAGGAGTTGGTGTCGCAATGACAGGACCTAACAGGGAAAAGCTCAACTATTATATCCAGTTGCTTTTCCCGGTAACTAACAACACAACCGAATATGAAGCGATGATAGTCGGACTCACCTTAGCCAGAGGAGTCGGCGCACGACAAGTACACTTGTTCAGTGACTCTCAGCTCGCCGTCAGATAAGTTAAGGACGAAGCAAAGGTAAACGAAGAAAAACTCCTCGCTTATAAAAAGATGTTGCTAACATTAGTTGATTTGTTTGATAAAGCGGAAATTTCCCACATATCCCGAAATAGAAACGACCCAGTCAACACCTTGGCCAAGTTGGTTTCATCAAGGCAGCTTGATAAAAAGGATTCGGTTATTTGTCTGGAGATACCCAATCCTAGCATCACTGCACCGAGGCAAGAAGCCCTCTCGGTCGATGTAGGCAAAAATTGGTTCACACCGATTTGGGAATTCCTTACGAGAAGAATCCTCCCTACTGATCGAGTAGAGGCACGACATATGAAGCGTATCGCTCCCATGTATTACATTCGCGAGAACACACTTTATAAGAGAGGATACTTGAAACCTTGGATGCGGTGTATTCCGGATTCGCAAACATGTAGCATACTATCTGAGGTACATGAAGGTCTGTGCTGGAGTCACCAAGGAGCAAAAATCTTGGCGGAAAGAATTTTACGTGTTGGATACTTTTGGACAACTATAACCCGAAATGCAAAGAATTTTGTTAAAAAGTGTGGGAAATGTCAGTTTCAGAGTAGACTTTCTCATATCCCCCCTATAAAATGATTACTATCTCGGGAGCATGGCCCTTCGATCTCTGGGGAATAGACATTTCGGGACTTTTCCCCAAGTCGACTCGTCAAGTCAAGTACATCATTGTGGCAATTGAATATTTCACTAAGTGGGTTGAAGCTAAGGTTATCCAAAAATAAAACTTTGCCTCTATCATCTGATTCATGTGGAGAAACATCTTCTGTAGGTTTGGCGTTCCACATGCATTCGTAACGGACAATGGCACTCAATTCTGTTCTGAGCAGACATTGGAATTTTGTGCTAATCTCAGGATACAAAATAATTTCTCGTCCGTTAGCAAGCCTTCGAGTGACGAACTTGCCGAGGTCACTAACCCGAAAGATAAAAGACTTTTTAGAAAAAAAAATCGAAACTCTGCGAAATTTGTGGGCTGATAAGCTTGACGAAATAGTTTGGGCTTATCGAGTTACTCCAAGGGAGGCAACCTAGGAATCTCCCTACCAGTTGGTTTACGAATCGGAGTCTATGACTTCATTAGAGATGATTAATAATTCGATTCGGGTAGCGGCTCATGATGAGGCATCACCCAAAGGGAATAACGAAGAGCGACGGTTAGAATTAGATCTTATTGATGAGATGTGTAATTCAGCTAAGTTTACAATCATGGAATACAAACGAAGAATCAAGCGAGCTTTCGATAAGCATGTCGCCCCTCAAGACTTTCAACACAGCGACCTAGTACTTGGAAAAGTCGAAGCAACCGGGAAGCGTGTCAAGAAATTAGAACATGCGTGGGAAGGTCCCTTTCGGGTGACTTTATCTCACGGGAACGGGGCGTATAAGTTGGCTACTATGGAAGGGGAAGAGGTTTCGAGAACCTAGAACAGCATTTGCCTACGCAAAACCAATGATTATCTTTGTATCCTTACGAGTATTAATGAAATGTTTTGAATTACATTTCTATATTGTTGCAACTTTTTATTTATTAACTGACGAAATATCAGACGAAATTAACAAAAAAATCTCACACGGTAGGACCCGAATGAAAGAGAACCCACGGGATGAGATTCGGAAAACTTAAAAATGATAGTGTAAGGGATGAACAATATTATACTTTCGAGAAAGAAAATAAACTCACGGAGTAGGACCCGAATAAATAAACCAACGGGGTGAGACAAGAATAAAAAAATAAACTAGTTTACGGATAGTTTCTCGTATACTAAGCTCACGGGATAGGACCCCGAATTAATAAACCTACGGGGTGAGACCCGAATGAAAATTAAGCAGTAAAAATGACAACAAGTATAAAACTAAAATATATTACTTGTTCACATATTACAAATACTAGGGGGCATCCCCCCATCAAAAGAAGAATAGCAAGAACGGGAACATTCTCGATTTGTTCACAAATAATACATAAACTAAGGGGTGTCCCTATGAAGAAATGTTACAAGTTCATATAGTCTACGAGGACAGGCCCCCAATCCGCTCTCTCTTACAAAATAAAAATAAAATTACTAAAAGAACTTCAAAATCAGGTGGATACCCTGCGTCTGCAAGCAACTGCACCCACCAACTATCCTTATTTTCTGCAAAGAAAGACTAAGTATGAGAAATGATAATATAAGAGAAATGATTCAAGGTAAAGTCGGAAGGTGTAATACCTAATTAACGACTGATTTGTTGTCGCCATCTACATCCTTGGTTCTTCCCGAAAAGGATTCCTGACGAGTCCGGGGAGTGGCAGCCCTTGTTATCTGCCTTAGGGTGTCAGGAACTGGAATGTCAGCAGGCCACCTTGACAGAGGATACGGGTGACGTACCCCGGTAGGTCTGATGGCTCTGTGGGATAAATTCATATCCACTGCATTCCCTTGAGGATCCAAGAACTTGTCAGTCTCCCGATCCCAAGAGAATCCTTCCAGATCCACAACTTGGCACTCCTCGTCAGTTGGGCGACAAATTCCCACCTCCTCTGCAGCAATCAAGAAATACAAGGAGATGTCCCAAAAAACGTTGTAGCACAGGAGTTGGATGAGCCCCTTCAAAGCATAAAGCATTGCGTGGCCAAATGCAGTGCTTTTGAGAAAATCCTTGGCTGAAGACGACTTGAGACGATTGATCTCCTCATCTTTTTGCTTCTCAAGCGATAGCGGCATCCAACTCGGACTGGACGCGTTGTAGCTCGAGTTGGAGATTCAACTTCTCCCCGGACAATGCCCGGTTTATTGCGTCTAAACGTAGTAAGCGGTCTTTATACTTATCCCGCTGCATCACCACATTTGTAGTACGGGTGGCCACGTTCGCAAGATCAGGAACCACCAGCTTACCAGATGCATGAGCGAACTCGTCATGCACCCGGCTCAAGAAGCAACCTGCCTCCAACATGTGGTGGTTTAATTTTTTAATCAAAGCCAAAGGGTCTTCTACCTGGCTGGTCATATAAGGGAGGCGATTGGTGTAAAAGACTTGTAGGACGTAGTTCCCTAGACTACTACTTGGTTGGTCAATCTTCAGGGCCTTCGCTCTACCTGGGATGTTCATACAAATATAATCTGGGTATTGGGAAGGGAAGCCCTCCCTCCAAGGGAACCCTGTGTTGAATTCCCTACTAAGCTCATGTTGTTCCTCAGCAATAAGGAGAGCAGAAGGAGAAGGCCCCGAACTACTTGGTCTAGCTGGATGCTTAGACTTCTTACGTGGCTTATCGTCGAGAGTTAGTTGGCGCTTCTTCTTCTTCGCCCCAGAAGATCCTACGGCAGAAGATTCGGGCTTCTTGACAACCCGGGGGGACCACAGGGGCATCAACCTCTCGAGGTTGCTCTGTGTCAGAGGCGGAAAGAAGATCCTCCACTTCAATTAACGAAATCTCCTCTCCGTCGTAAATGAGATCCATCAGACCTTGTTCTGCAAATAATAATAAAACACATTAGTAATATATTCGAACACCTAACCCAATTATAACCCTAATAAACGGGTAGCACCTCCTTTTGAAAGTCGGTCAGCGGGATCCTGAACTCGTAGTTGACTATAGCTGCATACAACCCTAGACCTTTTCCTATGTCGTATGCTCGATCGATAGGAGAAGGTTGTAGAACCCTAGGTAAGGTGTTATGGGTCTTGAAAAATAAACCTTGTTGAAGACGGTAACGAAAAATTTTCGCCCATTTTTCAGAAATGATACCATCATAAATTTCCTTCTCTGAGGGATACATCCTAGCTGCTGGGAACTCCTGATCTAGGGGAGAAGCCTCTTCCTAAGGCCCGACGGTCTCCCGAGCTCGTGTTCGAGTACCTCCTCAAGCACCACCTCATTAGAAGTATTCCTGGGAATGTCGACGTGAACCTCAGTATCCACAAGTTGGTTAGTTGTGTTCGAAGGCCCCGCAAGGTCCTCATTGTCCGACCAGCTCCACCCCTCACTAAACTCGGTGGTTTCTTCTGGTTCTTTCTCGGGACAACGAGATGGGATGTTTGATGAACTCATTTCTTAAGAAAGCCTTCACGAAATAAAATAGGTATAAAAAGAATAACCAAGATATAAACTATAAAAAAATATTAAAGGATTGGAATCAAGATTCTCACAAGATCGGCAGAAAGGGTTCCCCTGAAGAATTACTGAAAGGTAAGGGGGATTTAATGTTACCTTGGTGAAGAAGAAGAGAAGAAAGCTCAGACATAAGGCTTTAGCTCTTCGAGAAGAAGAAGAAGGTTAAAGAAGAATGAGTGCGAAGAGTTCTAAGGAAGAATAGTATGAGCTATTTATAGATTCCTCCGGAACAACGAACCGTCACTTGCTCCACACCAATCAAAGCGCGACATGTAGCTCCATCAGACCAATAGGAAACCAGACGTATACAGTCATACAAATCAAAGGTGAAACACCAACTCCCGAAGTCGAAATGATGTGACGCTTCGTTTTCGGCTAATTATTTCGAATGATTATCACAGTTCACAAGGAAGGTGTGTCGTTTCGCTGTCTAACAACTATCATGTAACCTCCCGGCGAGAAGTTCAAAGGACATCAAAAGAAATACCCGAAGGCTCACTAGAAAAATGGGAAACAACGAATAGTGCGACGTGTAAGCCTTTAATGCACCCGAAGTTGGCATTACAGGCTTGGGGGACAGATGATAAGCTATTTTGTTAATAGCCTGGTACCAAAGACCATAAAGAAAGCCCAAATCATCTGGAAGCTCAAAAAAAACCTACTAACACTACTCGAATCAGTCTACGAATACAAATGGAACCTCCCGAAATAGCTACCTCGATCTAGAAATAGTTACCTGAATTGGATCGTTCCTAGCAGTGACCAAAAGACCAAGTTGTCAGTTATTCCAGAGAGATAGGCAGTTAAATGTCTTGTTTAACTGTCTTCCATCCTAATCCGTCTAAAATCACCTACTGGCTATCTCTCAGATAGACCGTATCACCATCATTTCGATACAATTATGAAAAACTGACCGAAAAGTTAGGTGATAGTCTTTATGCTAATCATAATGTACATCTGACCGAAATAACTCGAATATTTCTTTCTACTTGGTATAATCGTGACAAGAAAATTAGATGTACCTCATTTATTGATCAGGAGTACATAGTGTTCTAAATTTGTGTCGTTTGGTGTCGTTCTGTTCCAAACACGGCTTGACACATCTAAATTTAGAACTCTCGCTGGAAAAGTTCAAAAAAAATTGAACTTCTGTGTCTATTTGTGCCTACGTACTCATGCATACATGTGTAGTCGTGTCGTGCCTAAATGTGCCGTGACTAGACGTGTTCTTGTGTCGTGTTTTGTCGTGTCGTGTCGTGCCATGCCTCTCATCGTAAATGTTATGTGCCGTGTCGTGCCCTACAGTAGAAAACCAAAGCACGACATGCTTAAAACACGGCACGTGAACAGTACCGTATCGTGTTCCGTGTCGTGTTCTTATCGTGTTGTGCCGTTCTGTGCCGTTTTTAGACACGCATACACCATTTAAAAACTTTAGGAGTACACAATCAAATTTGAACAGTCCGTATATCATTTCTATTGTATTTAACAAAACTTGATCTTTGTATAATACTATTATTCCCTAGCGCTGCGCACAGTGCCTATCAAGAGTTTTTTTTTTTTTTTTAGCACAAGCCCGTAGGCATGTGCCTATGAAGAGTTGCTATGTAATCTCTTTATCAGTGACGCACCTCTGACAAATTGCAACAGTAAATTTGCAAACGGAAAAAAAATTGTATGATTGTAATGTAATTCTAGGATGATTGATTGTATAGAAAGAGGTCTGGCAAGAAATATGATTTTTACGAGGTAGGTTGGAATTCAAGTTTCATGAAAGCTATTCTAGTAGAAATTTCAAATTTTTTTTCTAATTTTTTTTAAGTGTTGTAAGAGTTTAAATTTTTTTTGTGAATGTATGTTATAAATTTAGGAACAACAAAAAAATAAGAAAAGAAAGGGAACAACTTCTAACAGACCCGCAGTGTTGGAGCCGGCAATGGCATTAAACACCGAGCCGCTCCAGCCGGGTGAACCGCTCGGCATTTTAGATCCCACTCCTTTTCTCCAGTTAAATAAAAAGGAGATGACAATTGATTCTTAATCCCAATGTAACAACGTTGATTTATTAACTGGACGGACGATCCTGCTCATTTACATTTCGTTTTATTTCCTATTTTTTAGAAACGGATGT
This sequence comes from Eleocharis quinqueflora, assembly GCA_964058865.1. Taxonomy (NCBI): domain Eukaryota; kingdom Viridiplantae; phylum Streptophyta; class Magnoliopsida; order Poales; family Cyperaceae; genus Eleocharis; species Eleocharis quinqueflora. The sequence continues at coordinate 26,124 of CAXKVX010000070.1, read as the reverse complement.
GAACATGGTATTCCACGTGCGGCATGTGAGTCAAAATGCCAGGACACAGTGGCGATGTCGGCCATGAGGCAGGGAGGGCAATCATCTACTGTTCTTCTACCAAAACAAATTGTGAAACAAGTCAGATATCTTTTGTATTCTCATCCGCTACAGGGAATACAATGTGCACATGGTAGCAGAAATATTTTCCTAACGAACACAATGGTATTGCGTTTTTTGAAAATTGTGTCAGACTCAGAGTGCTTCCCGCAAAACCCGGGCACCCCATGCTTTGAGATTCGTGCGCTTCAGTTGCGAACAGCACCAGCCACCGAATTTGTTCACCACTCACCAAATCATCTCCCGAATTTTTGCGCCTCACGCCTAGTTTTTTCTCTGTTACCATTTGTCACAGATTAGGGAAAACGAAACATAAACTGTTGATTAATTAAATCGGTTCAATTATTTAAACGTATAAATCGTTGGGGGTAAATAAGAGCAAGTTGTATTATTCAATGAGGACGATAAACTCAAACACATACACTTGATTTCAGAAAAGAAAGATGGTATACTGATTTCGTCATCGATATACATGTCGCTTCACATGTTAAATGTTATTTTGACATGAATAATAATTTAAATAACATGTCGAATAAATTTTTTAATACAAAATAACATGCATAAAAATTCAAACAAAATGAATAATAACTCTTTCAACTGCAAAGTAATATGCATATGAACCACAGAATCGTTACGAGATCTTGAAAACATTTTTCCTTCAAAAAATACAAGTACAAACTGTCGTGTTTTATCCTCGTTAGTTGAACAGATCCTCGGCCAATTTAGAACGTCAATTTGTTATTTTTCACTGTTTAGATTACTATTAATGAAAGTTACACTTACACAAACACAACACATGATTTTAGCGACTTTCCGGGTGTTAATTGCAAAACAGTAACTGGGGCTAAGCTGTCATTTTCATGGCCCGACCATTCTCAAACTCTCCCGTTTCCCAAAATCAGATCCATCTCTTGACCACGTTGCCACTAGACATCTGCCACGTGGTACACCGGCTCCACCACCAGTCTCATCAAAACGCCGCTTCCACAGTGGAAACAGAAACTCTACCATTTTTAGACTTTCGTTCAGTCTCCTGCTGTTAATACTCTGTGCACTTCCATGTAGCAAGTGCCTTCATTTACTGTTTAACCGATTCACTACATAGCAAAACTGGGAGAGATTGTGGTACATAGACAAATGCAAGGTATCTTCTGATATCGACAATTCAGTGGGCGATCTCTATGCCTCCACAAAAGCGGTATAAATGAAAAGTAAATGGGCCATGGTCATGATTTCTCGAGGCACTTGATTGAGATAGATTTCGGTTCAGAATAGTAATGGTATTTTAAGAGTAAAGCTGATTGCTTTCAAATGAAATGAAATTTTCCAGTATATTTGTTAGTTTCTTTTCCCTTTTTGTTAAAAGAGCGCAGGATACTCATTGTTGATTTGTTGTCGTCTGACGCTTGAAATCCGGAAGGTAAACACGTGATAGCGGAGGTCCAATGGGCTGGTGTATGAATCCATGTAGAAAGTATCGGCCCAATTGGTTATCGATCACATCGAGCCTCCAGAGTCGGTTACTGTTAGCTTCTGTTTGGTAGGAACGATACTCCTATGGACTGAAATAGATTTTTTAAACTTTTTTTAAGGGTGTATTACAAAACTTTTTACTTATTCCGAGCTAATTATCTTGTATTTTTAGTTTCAAACAAATCCAACACGGGGTGGTGGCGCAGTTGGCTAGCGCGTAGGTCTCATAGCTATTGAGTGATCCTGAGGTCGAGAGTTCGAGCCTCTCTCACCCCAAATTTTTTTTCTTCCATCATCTTCTTGTTACTTGAAGAAAACTTGGTACGTTGTAGTAATATTGCTTAATCTATTTACATCTCACAGTTCTGCAATTCAGATTATTCATAAATGAGGTATATCAGAGTTCGGAGTTCCCAAATCATTTCCAACAAATATATTTTTAATTTACTGACGATATAACTTCTGTATTTTTTTAATCTCATCTTTCTTTTCTATTTTTTTAATCTCATCTTTCTTTTCTATTTTTTTAATCTCATCTTTCTTTTCTATTTTTTTAAGCTCCATCTTTCTTTTGAGGCTTAGTTCAATCTTAAGAAAAAAATTCTGTCATCAATAAGTATTGCTTTGATCAAGTTTTTAGGCAAATACTTGGATACTCCTAAGATGGTACACTCGGTATTTTAATTTTTGTTGTGTTTTTCAATAAACCGTTTTTTATCAATCTCGATGAATTGAACGACTCAGATGATATCTATCCAGTGTATCTAAAGTACCTAAGGTTTCTTCTGAACTCTTTGACAACTTCTGCAAAATTAAATTTCAAAATCACAATAATACAACAAAAATTCTCTTTTTAGAAAACACAAAGTTCAATTTTTTATAAAAAAAACTATTTTATGATTTTAATGCAATTAGAAAACACAAAGTTCGCCTCCATAATTTCAATTTTCAATCAAAACCTGTCATACTAATTTCAATTTTTGTAAGAATTGAAGGCTAATTCTTGATATAATCATATTTTAATGAAAAAGTCACTGATTTCGTCATCGCATACTACCAACTAGTCATAATATTATCGTACATATTATTCATGAGAATAACGTAAAGTAGCTACTCTTCGAAGCTACAAATAATCAGCCACTCAAAACACTCAATAACACACTGGTTATTCATTACTCGAAGTCTCGAAATACTAAAAACAATGAATTTTTAATGTCGAGAGTCTTTATTGTCTACTTTGTAAGGTAGTATTTGTTGTCTTTTGTTAATTTACTTGATAATAATGTTATGTTATTTTGTCATTTATAATATTAGTACTTTATTTGTTGGAATAATAGTAGTAGTGATTTCATAAATGAGATATATCAGAGTTCGTAAATTATTTCTAATATATATCATTTTTTATTTTACTGACGATAAAACTTTTCTATTTTTTTATATTCGTCTTTCTTTTGTATTTTTTATCTTCTACTTTATTTTCTATTTTTTTTGTCATCATCTTTCATTTGAGGCCTAATTCAATCTTAAGAAAAAACTTTTGTCATATCACAAATACAATGATATGAAAATGATCTGCAAATTAAGTTGATAGATCAAGGCAATAATGTTGGAGATTTAGTTGGTGCAATTCAAATTAGAGTATCACCATTAAATATTTTTCCTAACTAGCCATTGCAATTCAATCAAAATAATCTCTGTTACGACATGAATGAAATAAAATAAGCGGAAGCGGTTTGGTAAACTTACTTTCCATCTTTTTTGTTGTCTATGTTCTTCAACTTGATCAAACGATGAAAATGTGTCTTGATTCGCGGAAGATCCTTCACGTTGTGTGCTCCCGACGAGTCCTTCCAAGCGTTTCGGGGTTGCTATCTTTTCTCCGACGAGCACGAACGCCTCAACAGAGTATGATCACTTAATGGAATAGTATATCAGTAGCTATGCACAACACATGTGCCCTAACAATAGTATTTTTCTGCTGGAAACGTTACCCCTAACGCTTGGAAACCCGAGACCTTTTATAGGGATGAAAGTGTATCTTAGAAAGATGCCAAATTAATTACCAAATTTTTTGTGAATATTTGAAATTATATTTTTCTTCAATTCTCTTCCAAAATCTAATACTTATTGCTGTAAATATTTCCACGAATTTGATACAAAAGCTAAAATATCCAATCAGAAAGATAACAGTAAATCTAGGCAGTCAAAACATGCCTTACAGCAGATCTCTTGCGGTCGCAATCAATCATGCCAAAATAACAAATTTTATTGCCAAAAAATCTGCCAAGTCTCTTGCGGCCGCAATCAATCATGCCAAAATAACAGATTTTATTGCTAAACTTCTCCTACTTTATTGCGGTCGCAAGCAATCTTATTGCGACCGCAATAGATCCTCGTGTGTGTTGTTTTGCTTGGGCTTTGATCCAAATTAAGTTGGATTTAGTCCAAACAATATTTCTGACTTTACACTAACATCCATATATAGTTTAATTGATCATAATCAATCTATTATTAATTATAATCAATTTACTTTAGTTCTGTATGCATTTGTTCCCAAAATCTTAGTGAAATACGTATAATATCTTGAATATTGAATTAATCACCTTTACGGCATTTTCACATATTATTGATCGTAATATTGGTGACAATACATGACATGTAGTAATTATATAGCACGTAGTCCAAACTTAATTTATTAGAATTGACGTCTCAATTCCAACAAATAATAGTCAGTATTTTTGTTAAAAAATGCAAACTTGAGGTTTCTCTTAACTCTTTGATAACTTCTGCAAAATTAAATTTCAAAATCACGAATAATACAACTGAAATTCTCTTTTAAGACTAAGTATTTTTTTATAAAATTGTTCTATGATTTTAATGCAATCAGAAATCACAAATAATCACCAAGTTCGCCTCCATAATTTCAATTTTCTATCAACACCTGTCGTACTCTCATCAATTAGGACCATAGCATAAACCAAAAGAAATTTTCTTGCATATATTTCGGATCTCTCTGTATTACTAAGATAAATATGTAAGAACTGATGAATTATTCTTGATGTAATCATATTTTAATGAAAAAGTCACTCATTTCGTCATCGTATTTTCTGACACTAATCATAATGTTATCACACATATTCTTGATGTGAATAACGTTGGAATTAAATCGATTGGTACAATTCAATTAGGGTATCAAAAAATCCGTTGCGACATGAATGAAATAACAAAAAGTGCGGAAGCGTTTTACTTACTTTCCATCTCCATCAGTCGTCTTCGGTCTCTAATCCAAGTGAAGGTTGAGATGTCTTGAATCAACGAAAGTGCTTTGTCACGCCTTTTTCCCGGCAGATCCTTCCAAGCGATTCAAGGGTGCTATCCTTTCTCTGACGATCACGAAATTCCCAACAGAGTATGACCTCTTAATGGAGTAGAGTGTTAGTAGCTATGCACAACACATGTGCCCTAATATCAAAAAAAAAATTGTTCTCGTTACCCCCTAACGCTTGGAGACCCGGGACCTTTTATAGGGGCCAAAGTGTATCTCGGAAAGATACCGAATTAATTATCAAATATTCATCAAATATTTGTAATTGTATTCTCTCAAATTCTTTTCCAAATCCTAGTATTTACTGCTGTAAATACATCCACGAATTTGATACAAAAGTTATTTTATACAATCAGAAAGATACCAGGAGATCTAGGCAGTCAAAACATATCTTACAGCAGGTCTCTTGCGGTCGCAATGAATTTCATTGTAGTCGCAATAAACTTGGCAACATTCTGCCAGGTCTCTTGCGGCCGCAATGGATTGCTGCCAAGTCTCTTGCGGCCGCAATAAATAATACCAAAGTGGCAAATTTATTGCCTATTTTTCTCTATTGTATTGCGGCCGCAATGAATTTTATTGCGATCACAATAAATTTTGTCTTGTGCTGTTTTGCTTGAATTTTGATCCAAACAATATTTTTGACTTTACACACTGAGATCCATATACATATTAATTGCGCTCGATTAGCATAGAACAAAGTGGTGGCAGGCCCTGCAGATCACATGGACTTTGTATAAGGGCTCCAAGACTTGTGATCGGACACCTATCTATCTGATTGTGTGAAGGGGTTACAAATAGCCATTTGATCCAATAACACAACAGAACCAACCAATATCAGAGCTTTGCTTGACAGAGTGAATACATTTCTCCAAAATATTATAGGTTCTTTTAACTTTGAGATGGAAATGGGTTAATGTCCACTAGTAAAAAAACCTAAATCTGCTGATAGAAAGGATCAACCAATATCAAAGATCAACCTATTTGAGACCAACTATATAAAATATTAACCTAATTTTCGGATCCTTGGTTAGCTGATTGTTGAAAATTAGAAACTAGAAAGCTCAATATGAGTTGGAAATATGGTGCTGTAACAGTTCATTATCCACCATTGCCAATAAGCAATACATAAGAGGATACATTCATGTCAATAGTATACAAAGTTGGTCTTTAACTCTTTTCACTGCAGTAAGCATTTCAACCCACACACTGTTCTCTAGAAATAGCTATCTTACATCTAGATAAAAAAATCAGGAATGCAAAATATTCCTCTCTTTTTACTAAACATAAAATGCAAAGCACACTTAAGCAGGCAAAGCATACTAAATCAACAACATTATACAAAACAAATAGCAGAATCAATCACACTCAATTGTCAAAAACACTGGAAGTACTTATCACTGCACTCACTTGATAAACCACCATACACTACCTTAAGTTTGTGTGTTCCTCTCATGGTACCACAATGGATTTATTTGTTCCATGTGAGCTGCACAAACTCATTTTCAATCGACTCTAGCTTCTTTCTGACCTAAAATATGCAAAACCAAGAAATAAGTCAAAGAGAAGTGTGATTGTAGTAGTAGTTGTTACCCAACGTGTTGAGTATTCAAAAAACTGAACACAAGATATTTGCTTTTATTGTGAGTGAATTGCTCCATATATTACAAGCATGGAAGACTGTTCCATGACATACTGAAGTGAAAAGTATATCATCACCATGCAATAAAGTTTCAACATGGGGGATTATAGTGGAAACCTTAAAAAAATGAGCTCAGTAATGATCTCTCAAGATAATTCCCCATCTGGTTTCTGTAAGTTGCTCCCTGAAGACGTCTCATCACCACTTTCTACAGGTAGCACAGATATTTCAGAGTGAACAAATTGATCTGTAGCACAAAAGAATGTAGCTAATCTCATTATAGCAGACTGGCAAATTTCAGCTCCCGGGTTAATGGATTCGGGCAAAGTTGGAAGGCAAGTTGGGATAAATTCGTCATTTTCGCTATTTGGTTTGAACAGTGTGAGGACAGCTCTACAAAATATGAACCTGCACAAGGAAATAAATAGCACATTACTGGTGAGAGTGGAATTCTAAGCAAGCACCAGTTGCAATTTGCATGCATCATACAATCATTTCAAGAAAAGTAACAATATTACCTGAGGAGAAATCGCCTCAGAAAGGGATCGCCCAAGACTTCAACCCAAACTGTATGAAGCCCAGCAGATGTAATTAGAGCTGCTTCCAACTCGCTCAAAGAGAGAGAAAGTAGCTTCTCAGCCTCCATATACTTGTCCTGTCAATCAATTTCACCAAGTTTACAACCCTAGCAAACAACAACTATGCACTAATTTCAGTTTAAAAATGTGCATCATGCTCACCGTATCAAACTCATAGCTAGCTTTTCCAATCAAGAAGCAAAAGGCCTGAAGAGGTGCAGTAAGAAACATGGTGAACTGACTGCCATTATTCTGCTGACGTGTGGCATCCACACCACTACCAGTGGTTGCTGGAACTGGAGATCGTAATGTAGGTGAGAGCAGCATGGCTGCCATCTCCCCTTTCTCTTCACCATTTATCGACTGCAAATGTAAATTATTTGGTCATCATGCTGCTAAACTAGTGCAGATGAACATACATCTCAGATTTGTCAATAGTGTAGTACAAGCAATAATCAGCATAGTCATGGCATCTTAGCCTCCACATAACTATTTACTAATTACAATATATTCTTCCTGGATAGCCATTTAACTACATCTTGAGACTGATGTATGCCACAACACCAGAAGCACTGCTTTTGGCTCGTGACATGATCCAGTTTATGCACTTTAACAGTTATCTTTGCCTAATAATCGTTGCCTAGGTTTAGGTAGCATGCAGCCATGCACCACTAAGAAAGAGATGAATATCATCACTGGTAAATGACATTTGAACCTTTGAGAAGGTTATGCCAAATAGAGACTTATTAAAATAGTTCATATCCACTATTCAGTTTCATAAGCTATAAACAAATTTAGTTTTAACTCTTATTACTGTCAGAACAGAAGTGTCAGAAAATCAACGCACATAATTTCATCCGTATCCATTTTCTTCCAAATTGGAATTCAGTTCCAGAATATAGTAAGAATTTGGAATCTGCATCACATGGGGTACCCAAGAAATGGTTAACAAAAAGCATGCCCCTCTGTAAAATTCGCGCTGCTCGCTACGCTACAGTACCGTGCAGTGTCGGTCGGTATTGTGCTGTGTATTTTTTTTGCTGACCATTCTGGAGGATACAGATTCAAGATATTGTGTGTTGGATATTATCAACCAAGTACTTTTTTTATTATCTTGATAAAACAATATTTGATGCAACAATAGTTGGCCATAATATAATTGCTATGTACTGATCAAACCAATCTTCCAAAAACCACCCTTTCTTTGCAGTTGCGCAGAAGAAAAGACAGGAAGTCAGGATTTAATTAAAAAAAAAAGCTATCAAACCTGCCTTGAAAGCATGAGCATTGCAGCCATCAATGATCAGGAAAAGCGGTCTTCTTGTAAATGGAATCAAATCACAAGGGTAAACATAGCTCGAGCCTGAAATTCTTAAATCTACAACAGTAAATGCTTTTAAATAGTATTATAGACTTTATGTTCTAAGGCTTTTCGTTCGGAACTAGGGACATATGGAGCAGGTTTAGACTCCTATGTCTGTAGTGTAGTTTTTACTATTGTTGTTATTATTAGTGTTATTACTATTATTTTTTATATTATATTACGATTTGTTATATTATTATCTACATTGGTATTTCATTATTCTGAGTGGGTTTCATCTCTAGCCTACCCCAACTTATTTGGGACTAAAGGCTTTAAAAGTAAAAAGTAAAAAAAAAACAGTCTATGTTTTAATTTCAGCAACCATGTTACAATACGAGAAAGAAATACAATTTTTTTTTAAATAAATGGGGGAACAAAAGCACCAGTACAGAACCATGATTGCCATCCTGCATATTTATACATATTGCATATGGTAACAAAGAAGTGCACCTTCATTTGCACGGTAACCTAGCCACAGTCGAGGCTCTTTCCTGCAGCGAGATTCATCTGAAGATGAACTTATGTCCAGACTCCTAAAGGTACCAGCTATCTTTTCATAATTTTCAGAAGTGCCTCCAGCATCCCCTATAATATGATACTTCTGTCTAAGAATTGGAATTTTAATACAAAATATATATAAAAACAAAACATTACAGTACTCTATTAGAACTTAAAACGAATGGATCAAGATTTGCTCCACCTGCAGCTGATAAATATATCAAGAGGATCCCATCTGCAGGAAGCTCTTCACATTTTGTAGCAAGGACCTGAAAACAAATTTTACAAAATTTGCACGTCAGAATATATTGATATTGGCTCTGTTTGTTTCTAAAACTCTTATAAGATGCCTAACTATGCTACGGTAAACAAGTACTGGTACGAACTAAGCTGAAAATACAGAAATAGGTGTTGAAGAATTAACTTACAGTGAGAAAATGAGTAGCAGAGGGGCGATACAGTATTGTTTTAAGAGGGTTAGGCGGTAGCGAAGGGTCCTTGAGATCTTGTAACAGATTCGTTTTGTGAGGCCCAGTGTCACTCTGATTAGAGTGAGAACCAACTTGTTGTGCAAAGGAACCACATGGATCCCACTCCAAACACTGAAGCATTCTAAAAGTATCTATCGTGAGCTCCGTGAACTTGATCTGCTCATAACATTATTTATAACTTAAATAACAATTATGCACTTTTATTTCAAACCCCCAAAACAATAAGAAAAAATGAAATATCAGTTGACAATACATATAAATATTATAACCCTTTGTCACTGAACTCTCCTTGCTGCTTAAACTCATTCACCTCAAATGCAGGAGGCATTTCAAAAAAATTGGGGAATAATGGCTTCAAAGAACTCCGCCTATGTAATTTTTACACGGCATGTTTCAAGTCAGAAAAAGGAGGAAGATCCTAATAGGCTTGGCGAGCTAACGTAAAAATTCAGCCATTTTCATAAAAATAAAACTCAAATAGAATTTTTTCGGGGCATAACTCTTTTAGCTATGTGCCATATAGAAATTCAGGTATGGTGATAAATAAGCAAGGGATAGGTTGTCACTCCCTTGATGGTGCGCTACATCGACACCTGGATGTAGTGGCAAATGAACAAGGTCTTTGCATTCGAGGAGTAAGTAAGCTAGTCAAGGAGAGTAGATTTCGTTTAGGTAGTTGGAATCTAGGGCTCTTAGTAAAAAAAAACCGAGAGAGTAACATCGCAGTCGTGTGAATAGTTGAATACCCTATACATTCAAGAGACTAAATAGATGGGTTAGAAGGCGAAGGAGGTGGAGAAAGTATAAAACAAAATGGAGCAGAAATGAAGTAGGCACCTTAATTAACAAGAACTTCAAGAACGGCATTGTCGACGTTAGGAGACAAAGGGATAAAGTTATCTATGTTGTTTGTTTTCTATTCCAATTGAGTTTCATATCTAGCCTACACGATTGTTTGTTTGGGACTAAAGGTTCTGTTGTTGTTGTTGTAATGGTTTCAAGGAAGATTTTAATACATGATTGTCACATTGTAACAATTAAGGAATTATTTGAAGCTTTTCAGGTATATAAAAGCTCCATCACAACCCTTCCCCACAAAAATAATAAACAAAAAATGAATAAAATAATACTTATAAACTAAGATGAGGATGAAACCTCGTGAAGGTAATGACTAGTTAAAAGGGCATCACGGAGGAGTAGGTTTCTCTTAGCGACAGCAGTGCCAGCCGATCTTGCGGGCAGGAGGGAATCAGGAGGTGTATCAAATTGGAAGTTATACCTCAAGGGCCTTTTGTTCATGAAGGGAGTATCAGCCTTAAGAAATTTGAAGATCTCTTGCATTGCATGTTTCCACTCCTTGTACTCTGCTTCCTGCATCAAATAACACCTTGAGTCAGTTAATTAACAAAAGAAGGCAAACAATTTTAGTAAATTAATGATGAAAAGGACCAGACCTGGAAGGTCTTGCGGCAATCATCAAGGAGTGTTTTGAGCTGAGAGGTGAGGCGTGTGACCATCTCTCTGCGGCCAATAACAAGACATACTGTCAGGAAACGTGCTAGAAACCTCAACTGCTTATTTACTAGCACCATATCATGCCCCCCTTCACCTGCAGTAGCATGTTATAATTGTACACTAAATTAAAAAAAATACTATTCTACATCAATTTCAATGTAGATGTACATGTGATTTGATGTTGTTAGATATTCGCTTCTTTGTTATATTCCAAAGGAATACAATACGAGACTATGCTTAAACTACAGTACAATTTGGAAAGAAAAGATGTCTTCAATCCAATCTGACAGAGGAACTAACAGGACCTAGGACACGACCCAATAATACTAAAAGAATTTTTATTCAGGTCAGATCATGATGAAAACAGACCCAACTCCATTGGACTCATTATAGCTGCCATTGTATACTTTTATTGTCAAGGTAAAACAGAGATCAAAATCTTACTGCTATTAGAAGAGGTCTCACGGAAGTAGTCACGATCAAGAATGGCCTCGTAGAAAACACAAGCCTCAGCAAGACAGGCACTATTAGAAGTGCGCTGATACTGACCGTAGTAGAGCTGCGCAATTCTCGATGCAATCTCACCAACTTCCCATCGCTTCATCCCAGCCTCAACAAGCCTTTGTCGGTTCCCTTGCTGCATCTTCCATAACTGTGTATATATCTTGAATGCCTTGTGGAACTCCAAATCATTCCTGTTTCGGTAGAAGTATGATAACAAAATGAGCAAAACAAGAAAAAGAAAAGATTGAGAAACACTGTAAAAATTTCAGTTGATATATTCAGGCTCAGAATTATTGTCCATAAGGAAATCAAGGCTTGAAATGGAAATTTTTCCAGTAGTCAGTAAATCATTTTTTGGATTACTTTCAATTAGCAGCGGTGAAATACTGGAACAGATAGTTTTCAGTGGCCAAATCTGGTGCGATATTAAATTTTAATTTCCCCTAGATAAAAAGCTGATACAGCTCCACATTATTGAGGATGAACAAACAACACAGTTAATTTAAATATTTAATTTGTAACTCTATCCAGACAGAAATACTTCGAGATTAGGTGATTCCGGTGCAGATAACAAATCCAACAGGGTAAGATATGCACAAAGAAATGAAGATAATTAAAAACATACTTTTGGGGGAAAAATCAATATATTCTAAAACCTGTTGCGACCAAAAATTGGGAGATCGCGGACAAGAGAGAAGCGGCGATCGGCCTTGTCAACCAGCGACCAGAACTGCTCCGTCACAGGTACCATCGTTCCGCTGACACTGCTCTGCGCCATTACGATTCCATGCGAAGGGGGAGAGAGAGAGAGAGAGAGAGAGAGAGAGAGGAACGATAGAAGTCAAGTCTGAGAGAGAGGAAACTGGGATATATTATCTAGGGACGGTATTGTGGTTTATTATGGGAATAACTGAATAAGGTGGGACTGGGATATATTATCTAGTTAACTAGTGTTCGGCTCTCTTTTTATTTTTCTGGGTACAATGTATTATGGGAACAGCTAATTCTATGCAACAAGCTAGTGAATCCAAGGGAATTTCAAAATCTAGTCCCGATCTAATGTTTTTTTTTCCCAGATGCTTTGGGTTGGCGTATCAAATCCCATACCCATTGATTTCCATACCATAAATTCCCATGTCAGCCGAACAGGCCCTTAGAACCTGTTTATATTCATCCTATGCCTTGAGATTGGATGAAATTTCCAGTAACAGTTCAAAATTTCTCAAGTATGTTCGGCTGCTCATTTTTCTCAGTTGTAATTTTATTATGTATACTCATGGCACAACATTGCGCCACTGTTCATTTTCACAGTGAAATAAACAGTGTTTTTGCTATTCACCGCTCTAGTAAAATCACTGTAGATTTCTTTTTTTCAATTTTTGTTTGCCGTTGCTTTTATTTTTTTATTATTTAAATGATTTATTATAATTTTATTATTGTAATACGGAAGTTTAAAATTTAATTTTTTTCGTGCGGAATGCAAGTCGTACGCCTAATTTGGTTCAATTTCCCACTTTGTTTCCCATTCATTCACATTTTGATGGGAAAAAATATTCAGTTTGATCTGACTTTCTTTTCCAACTTGTGTTGCTCTATTACATACTCTCATAATATTTTGTAGGCGGAATTTCACATCTCCTTCTCAAAAATATCGAAATTACTTATTTCCTCCTTCAAATTTTAATATTACGTATCTCCTCTCTTAAACTTCAAAAACTCACAAATTTACTCATTTTATTGTATTTTTTATTAAAATTTATTTTAAATGTGTAAAATATCTCTTTTACCACTAATTAAAAATTTAAAAGTATAAAAATATTTAATTTATTTAAGAAAATGCCAATCTTATATTTGATAGGTTTATGAGAAAAACTATGCATTTTGTACTTTTGCCGCATATACGGTAGCATTTAGGTATACTCTTGTGTGTGCATCAGAAGTAGATAAACTAATGAACAATTTGCTCTTAAAAATTGATCAATATAAGATTGACATTATTCTTAAACGAGCTGCATATTTTTATGCTTTTTATTAAAGATTAAAGGAGTATTTTACACATTTAGAATATATTTTAATACAAAAAGACAATAAAATAAGTAAATTCGTGAGTTTTAAAAATTTAGAAAGAGAAATACGTAATATTAAAATTTAGAGGGAGCAAGTACGTAATTTCAAGGTTTTTTAAGAGAATATATGAAATTCTGCCTATTTTGTATATGAACTCTATTAGCTTATTAGCTATGTATTTTACATTAGTTGCGTTTGATTATGAAAATGTGAATTATATTTTTTTTAATTTTTACCGTTTCACCTTTTAAATCGTTTATTTTTACTGTGAAATAGAAAAATTAAACTGTATAATGTAAAAAGATTATATTAGTACAACATTACATAACTGATAAAAAAACATTCATATCAAACTGTTGAAAATAAAAGTTGATTTTCACGTTAATTTCCCACACTAGAAATGAACACCTTCTTGTTATCTTTCTCATTATTATTCCTATTCATATATTATGAATATGAATTTTTCACTTAATTGACAAGTGGAATCTCAATATCTCATACTCGTTCCATTCCCGACAATTAATTCCACGATAAAAGAACGCCTAGTGTTTTTGGGCAATTTGGACTGCTTCTGTTAAAATTGAGGGCATTGAAATATCACGACAAAAGAACGCCTAGTCTAACACACTGAAGGTCTCCGGTTCGAGTCCGGGCGACGCCACATTTTTCGTGGGCATTTGGTCTAGTGGTATGATTCTCGCTTTGGGTGCGAGAGGTCCCGAGTTCGATTCTCGGAATGCCCCTTTTTTTACCTAAATTATTTTTTTTGCGAAACAGTTGGATTAGGGCTTTCAGAGGAAGAGTGTATGACAAAATAAAATGGAAACCAAGTTTGACAAAAAAATAGTATTCATACCGACAGAAATCCACAACGCGGAAAAGTCGAATTTGGCCTTCGTGTCGTCTTCCGCTAATGGAAGGCATTACAAGTTCGCAACATACCTCACCTACTATTCATGATGAATAAATACTATGACCATTATCTCCTTTTTTTTCATCTCAAGACTGGTTTTAACATAATTTTGTATGTAGACAGAAATTTATGAATATTTTTTTTCATTCTTATTGGAGAAGATGAAGTACAATTGCAAATTGTTTTTGACATAAAATGAGAGTACCCAAATTTTAATCACTGGACCATAAATCAAATTTGTTATCTTCCAAAAAAGTGTTTCTCTTGGAGTCTCAAGGCCAATTCTTACAATGACAAACTTTTAATTTGAAATCATTTTTTTCACATCTTTTCAAATGAATTTAAGCAAAATCTTCCACCATTCGCTTTCAATCAGACTGAATATTGTTCATGATGCAGTAAACAGAGGGTGGTTCGGTCAATGAGGTTATTAAAACAGCAATCTGATACAACATTGAAAGCTGATACAAATATTTCAAGTATAATTCTCAGATACTTGCAATCTTAGAACTCTACAAACAAGCAGCAAAGCTTCCTCCAAATTTAGAAAGGGAAAACACTGAAAGCAACACAAATTAAAGGAGGATCAATCCAAGGCCATGGAATCAGATCCTCCACCACCACTATGTTCTTCTAAGCTCAATTTCTGATCATCTCCTGAATTCTTTTGATCATCCTCTGTTATTATGTTTTGCAACTCATCCACCTGTACATGGCAAAATTACCAACTTCAGCACACACTCTCATACCCTTTAGAATACAAAAAATAACTCTATATATGTACAAAATTTAAAATTGACCTCAAAAGCCCCTAATGTTATAGGACATTTGAGAAAAACTGCAAGAAAAGGTACTTCCAAAAATACAACAACAAAAATGTTGGCACTGCTTTTATCAACCTATGAAATAATAACTGCAACCTAGAATAAAAGAATGTATCATCCAATTAATATCTTTGTACCTTTAAATATGTTCAATACTATTGAATAGTTACTGGACCTTTATATAAGCAACTTAATGACGAAGCAACTCCAGTACATAATAAGTAAACATATAAATGACAAAATAACAACTTAGTTACTGGACCTTATAATAGCAACTTAATGATGAAGGAACTCCGGTACAAAAAAAAATGAACAAAATAACAAGTTCAGGATTCATAATTTTACATGATAAAAGAGTCAGTTCAGCCAACAAATTTTTTTTATCCCTTGACCTTTGTATGATATTTATTGATAGGTAATAATGAAAAACAATAAAAAATATATATATCTGCTCTTTTGGGGTTCCATCACGTAATTTCCAGATATACAGTCTGTGGCCCATATTGTTTAGAAGCTACTTTCTGAGTAACAGATATGTGAATTTTTCAAAAAGCATACCACATGGAGAAGAAGGGAGAATTGTTTGCTCCGTAAATCAAGCATCCTGACACAGGACGCTTCCTCAGCCTCTAGATTCGTTATCTCTGCCTGGAGATCGGTGATGAGCCGTTCTGTATCTGATCTTGGAGGCCATGAGGCAACCAACTTTCTGATGGCCTCACACTCCTCCTTGTGCCGCCTCTCCACCCGAGCCATCTCCAGCTGTTTCTTTAGTTCCTCTATATCTGACTTAGCCTAAAATATGTAGAAACATATCAGTATGGTACAAACAGGAGATTCAGTTTTGTTCTAACTATATTCGTTTATTCAGTTTATTTGGAATTTTGTTTACACTTCCCAAAGTTACAATACATTTCTTTAGGAGATAGCATTTCTACTGAATCTTTTCTTTGGTTCTTTCTTTTAGTAGAGTTTGGCTAGCTTAGAGGTCTCATGGGAGAAAATAAGGCTTAATCCAGATTCTAATCCCAGTGCAGCGAAACTCTTACGGTGAAAAAAGAAAGAACAGAAGTAGCTGTCCACATGCCATAACATTTGGAGAAGGGACTGGTACAAGTGCGTTGTACCATGCTAAGTATTGTAATTCAGGTATGGGTAACTTACCAATACATCTGCACGCAACTTACAACCTTAGAATATTGAAAATTCAGAGGACCTAAATTCAGCCTGTGAAAAAAATAGCAGCAACTGGAAGATAACCAAACCCTAACACAATTCACCCCATGATAAAACAAATGTCAACCCATCTAGCACCTCTACTAACAACAACAATCAGTATGATGGTTGAATTTTTGCAACCTATCAACAATATAAAAATTATAACTAATTCTTTTTACAAAGTTTTGGATAAGAAAATATGTACCTGACAAATCTGGGATTTAGTTTCCTCTTGCAACTCGTTAAAACTTTCCTTCTCTCTAATATTTGCATCCACCACCGCTTTACTCTTCAAAAGGGGTAATTCAAAAGTAGCCATTTCGTGCAAAAAAGCCTTGTAAAATTTCTCGCACTCCACAAAATTATTGTCACAATCCTTTTCGATCTCAGTTGCAAAAGTAGTAAATCTCTTCTGAAGTTTCTTCAGAGGCGGTTCGCCACGTGTAGTGGTGGTGCGGGTGAGAAGCCTGTGTTTTATAATTACCTCATCTTCAGAGGGGCCGAATGCATATTGTGCACTGATCTCCTCTCCCCTCCCAGCAACTCTTCTCCCCTTAATCATGGCAAAGTCTGATTCTTTTATTTATTTAATTATTTTCTTCCTGATAATTACAAACAAAATTAGAAAACTATACAAGGATTTTGATGAATACAACACAAAATACGCTCGGATTGTTAGAAAATTAGTAAAAGCAAACCTGGAGCAACTGAGCGACAGTTCTTTGTGCGTATGTGCGCTTGTTTCAGAGAGAGAGAGAGAGGTGGGGAGGGTTAGTTACTAGGTCGTCGGGTCAAGCTGCACTACTGGAGAGTGGAGGAAGAAAACCCCAAATCACCAATGAACCTGGAGGTAATAATTTGGGCGGAGGCCTATTGGGCTTTACAATCAGCTTCTTTGAAATTGCAGCGTAGATTTAAGTCAGGAATGTTGCTACATACTGTTTCTCCCAGAGAACCAGAAATTAAAGGTTAACCTGGCTTCCAGTTTTGCAGAAATAAATTTTCTTTTATGTTTTAATTAGGCATATTCTTTAGGATTTCCATTTGTTAGTTCCTTTCAGGTAAATTTTTTCAAGGCCATTTTATACTTCAAACTAGATTGTAAAGAGTAACTAAGAAATAAGGGACAGATGCACGATAGTCATCTTCCCTTGTATGCTAATGTTATTGCCTCAACTGGTCATTTTTTGTATCGTTAGACACAAGCCGAAGTGACAATGGAAAGACAATTTGTGTACCTCTTCTCCATTCCATATAACCACACAACATAAGACAAAAAAAGTAAAAAGAAGTTAACAAACCAAAATCCATAGTTCTCTTCTTACATTAGATTATATATACATGTACTCTTTGTAAGAACTCATGACCTAACTTTGGCAGCAGCCTCTTTGATTTGCTCGATTGTGAAAACACCAAAGAAATCGTCATCAATAACTGCATTAACCACGGCATATGCTACGTCATCCACACTAACAGGTGAGGCCAGGAGGAGGTCAGACCCAGGAATTGAATTTAAGGGCCTGGTGAAGCTCTCTGTAGCAGCCAATATTCTTTCTAAAGGCTCTCCTACTATGTCAAGCGGTATCTCAAATCCATCAACCTTCCTCTTCCCGTATATGAATCCCGGTCTTAACACAACACCTGTGAAATCATAGCTAAACCCATGAGCCAGGTATAATCGGTGGTGCCAGAACAACCTGTAGTAATGGTTGGCATATTTTTGTTCTCTTGGAGTCATAACAACTTTCTGGGATGGGTACTTCAGGTTTGGAATCTGATCATTTTTGGGGTGTCTCAATGCATGGTCAAGTTACATTATATATAATTCATTTTGTTCAGATTCTATCAGGTTCAGTTCAGTCCTGGAGGCAGTTGGTATGTGGTTCTCTCATGGTCAGACCAGGTCGGATCAGGTTCAAATTTGAACAGGTCTGCATCTGTGTTAGACTTCCTGGTCAGAACGATTTCATTAAACCATGGTTCCAAAAGTTCAACTTGTTTGAGTAGATGTTCAGTTGGTTCTGTTATTCTTAAAGTTCTGCACATGTAATGGTTTTGTTCACAAACCAACACATACAAGATTATCAATGTAGAGGATTATCTTGTAACAGAGAACTTGTGGGATTTAATCTCGGAAATTATAGTTCTGCTAGTTTGTAAACTGAACAATTAGTCCAGGAGATTAAGCTAGACAGGTACATTGGACCAGGTTCTGATACCATGAGACCAAATACCACAGTACAGGTTTCTGTGTACCAATCTCAGTCCAACAATCACATGTCAAGCATGGAAGATGACCTTTCCAACCAATATATAGTAGTTGGATCGTTGGTATTCATTTGTTTGTATAATCATACCTGAATTGGGGTACTTGGAAAGAAGTTCGGATTCAGCTTGCCTCTTGCCAGTGAAGTATCCAGTGTTCAGTAAGAAGGGAGGCAGGTTATAATCATGCACTGATATTAGTATAAATTTTGCTATCCCTACAAAAGTAAAATATGATGTTACAAAAAAATTTAGGATTTTTAACTGCACACTTTCCACTACAGTAAACAAATTGAAATAGAGAAATTCCATCATCCTAACTCGAAACCTCAAACTATTACAAATTCCCTAGAAATATTCATTAGGCCTGTTCCCTTCCCAAAATTTTCTGAAAGAGGGCATAATAAATCTGGTCTCACTCCTGTAGAGTGAGCAGGGGCAGTATCAAAAAATTTCAACAGATGAGAAAGGGAAGTGATGAGCATATACCAAAAGGAACAAAGTCATGGATCAATATTGTATCAAAAATGAGTACCAAAATCTTTAGCAGCATTGACAGAAATGACATTGGCTTCTCCATTGATACGCTTCATCTGCTCCTCATTTCCAAAGCCTCCAAGTGTCGACACTACAGCTGTGGCCCCACCTAGCACTTCGTCCCATTTTACATAGAACACATCTCCTACAACACTCAAATTCTTATTTCAACTTCAAAAAAAGTTCTTTTTTTGAAAAAGAGCAAATATTGTACCAAATTCACTGCTGCAATTAGAAAGAACCAGAATTACATACCTGCTACCCAAGAAACTTGGTCGACCCAAGAACCTGTATAAGAAGGCCTTCCTGATCTGCTTATCAAATAACAGTATATTAACTAAATATACTTGTGAAAGATAAGATGAAACGAAAAGGATTTCTTTATAAAGAATAATGACCTGCTTAAGCTGACAACTTCAATCCCTCTTGAAACAGCAGCTTTGCAAATGGCAGAACCAACAAACCCGCTACCTCCCAAAACTACTATCTAATTAAGTTATCAGATATTAAGACACAAAATTCATTTAACAATTAGATCGATAATTAAAAAAGTAGCAAAATAATCTCCAATTATCCCCCACATACATACTGATATACAGGGTTTCAAAAAAATGAACAAAAATACCTTCTCGGTTTTAACATCAGCATCAACATCAATTGCAAATGATGAAGAGTCAATAGTTGCGTCAGGAGCGGAGTATCTGCATGTTATTCTTCTTCGCCTATAGAAGTAAAAGCTTTTAGTTTAACATTTCCTTGAAATTAAACAATTAATAATGTTTATATCTAACTCCATGGTAGTCCTAATTAGGGTTTTTTTCTCGGAAAAGAAAAGATCGACCTGTTGAAGGATGGATGGAAATACAGAGAAGCGGAAGGAGAGGGGAGAAGAGAGAGCGCCTTCTTCCCGAAAGAGAACCGAGGAATAGTAGCGTGAGGAGACAACAGCTGCATCGCCATTCTCTACCTTCGTCTCTCTCACAGTGTGCACGTGCGAGTGCGTGTATGTGTGAAAATCAGAGAGCAAGACTGCGTGAACAACCTCACGCCTCATGTTTTTTTCACTTAATTGTGTCGTTTCCTTTTCTCTCTCTTGCTCGTTTCCTGCCTGGGCAGCTGACATTTACACGACACATTAATTGAAGGAATGAAGAGCTGAAGGCTGAGTTTCAAAGTATACCATTTAAAAATTTTAAAAGTATTTTCATCTCTAAATCTAAATATTACTTATTTTTCTTTCAAAATTTAAAAACTCACAAATCTTTTCATTTCGTCATTTTTTATAGTAAAACTCATTTTAAATGTGTAAAATATCAATTTTATCTTTAATTAAAAGCATTAAAAATATAGCATATTTAATGGAAAAATATCGGTCTTATATTTGATCGATTTTTAGGACAAATTAATCACTTTGTACTACTAATATATTTCCGTTGACATTTAAATATATATATTTTACCCTAAATTAAAAGTGCAAGTAAATGTTGCTTGTTTACTGAAAATATCGATCTGATATTTGATCGATTTTCGAGAACAAATTAGTCATTTATCTACGTATGATACATGCACAACAGTATATCTAAATGTCACCAGATATATCTCCAAAGTACAAAATGACTAGTTTACTCTCAAAAATCGATCGAATATAAGATTGACAATTTTTATTAAATGAATTATATTTTTAATGCTTTTAGTTAAGAATAAATTGGGTATTTTACACATTTAAAAATGAGTTTTAATATAAAAAATAAAATAAGTAAATTTTGTGAGTTTTTGAAGTTTAAAAGTTTAGAAGGAGAAACATGTAATATTCAACTTTAGAGGGAATACGTAATTTTGAAATTTTTGCATGAAATTCCGCCTTAATTGAATGAAATAGATTGTCAGATTTCAATGGCTATTTGGAGTTATGGACGGACCAGATTAATTGAGTGAATAAATTGCCATTATTTATTTCTCCACCTTCTCTTCTTAATTAATTATCTCCATAATATAACATTATTATGCCTAATTCTTTGTTGGATTTTATCTTGTGGACATCCACAGAAACGAGGGAGAATTTAGAATATCTAACAAAAAGGAAAAACGCATGAAAATAAACCATAATAATTCGAATATTCAATCATAACAAATTTGAGCAATTATAAGTTAGAAATTTAAATACAAATATTTCAAGGTTAGTAATCCATTTCAAATTAATTAAGTTGATAGTTGTTATGATCACTAATAAATATTATAACTTTGTGTAAGATTTTACGTACGATCTTACTGTATTTTTTTTAGCAAATAGAAGTTGATGGACATTTAATATATTTATAAATAAGAATATATTTATCTTGGCGAACTCAACTAAAAAATCAATTAAATGGGTCTGAATGTTAAAAAGTTTATCAGCCCCCTTAGTTGCAGAACCGTATCATCTACGCGCAGCTATTTTTGTTCATTCTGCGATTCTGTTAATCTAAATCGTATGATTAAATTTTAATGTTTGATCGTTATTAATATGATTTATAAAAGAACCTTGATCTTCAATTCGAGTGTCAATAAGTCTTATCCGGAGGTATTTTGTCTATTTTGCGGCTTATCCGGCCCGCGGAGGTGGGCTTAAAATTGGCAGTCTGGTCCATGGGCTACCTGTACAGGCCCGTCCAATACTCCAGTTCATCACAACATCGGCGCATCAAATAAAAAACATTTTTTAATGTACAGTTTGTAATTACTGAATTGTAAAATTTGTGATAATTTTAGAATTTCAGATTAATATCATGTGATAATTTGATATCATAATCAGCTACCAGTATTATAATCGGTCAAATTTATTCAGACCTCACATCATATACTAAGACTCAATCTAATTCAATATTATAATCGGCTCATGGGTACAATTTCACAGCCCACAGCATGCCTCGGTCCGTCCATAGGCCCGGCCCTACCCGGCCCTCCATGGCAATGGACCGGGTGGGTATAGTGCTTGGACCGAATAGGCATGGACGGACCGATGGACCGACGGGCCAAACTGCCATCCCTAAATTCAACGTTCAAATTAACATACAACGAGTACACATAAAAGTGCGTGCAAAAGATTTCATTTCCCTTAGTTGCTCCCTCTAATTGTTGGGCTTGGGCTTGAATTACAGTTGGAAGGATGTATAATAAATCAAATAATGTGCACGATAACTTAACTAAAAATGCATAATAAAATTGACAACATGTATAATTATTTCATTATAAAAAATAAAGTGCATAATAACTTAAATAATATGCATAACAATTCAACTAAAAATACATTATAAAATCGATATCAATAATTAATATCAAATGTGATATCTACCAGTCAGCTCCCATTCAAAATAACCATTTTTCTTTCATTTCAAACAAAGTCTCTCACACTCTTGAGGGTTTCACAGTATTATCCATTTATCCCAAACCTTTTTCATTTGTGGCAGTCCGTGTTGTGCGTGTACCAATTTGCTTCCAGGATTTCAAATCACCTATACGGCTATACTGCCTATACATAAATGTAAAAAATAAAAATTTTACTGGAGCCCACCAGACCTATTCACCCAACCGTGGCAGAAAGAAATAAAGAAAGAAAGGTGAAACAGGAACTCGATAAAGCAGATTCATAGGTTGGCAAAAAGGTAAACCAAACCTCCTATTAGGTCGGATTTATTTCTCACCACTTGTACGGGATCTGATCATGGTCCCTGGATTATCTGATCCGTTCATTCCAAATCGGATGGTCTATAACAGATCTTTCACCACTAACTATGAAGTCAGATTCGATTGACATCGTCGGATCTGTGTAGAAAGGTTCGATTTGATGGGACCATTCATTGGATTTCGTACGGCCTCAGTGGAGAAGAGCCAAACGGGTCTAATTATAAAAGATTAAAAGGCCACTCTTAAAAGTTAAATAATGTTCTTTATTTGTTGTCAATTTGTCATTGATAGGTCTCATTGACCTTTGAATTTTTAGTTCAAAATCCAACGTTAGTGCATTTTTTATTTATTATTAGGTGTAGCCTTTGACTACCAACTTTTATTATTAGAAAATAAATAAATAAATTATTTTAAAAAATATATTTGAGAAGTACAAAAAAAAAAAAAATCGGTGTTATGAATTTCGACAAAAAAAAGGCAAAATGAATGGTATTGCGAATGCCGTTCGTTTGATTTTTTATTTGAATATGAATTATTTTTATAAGTAACATGAAAAAATAAAGAATAACATATATGATTCTGAATTCAAATCTTTGACGATAATGATCCTATTTTATAATTTACGTTCGGACGTGTTATTTAGACACATGCATTCGGAGGACACTTAGAAATTCAAACAGAACAAAAAAAAATTCTAAGTACATCTGAAAGCATGCGCCTAGATGTAAACATGCGAACGTGAACTTTAAAAATAGAGTCATTAATGTCAAAGATTTTAATCTAGGGTTATAGATGTTAAAAAATATTTTGTACGTAAATATTTTATTATTAAAAAATATTAATATTTAAATTCATGAGTTGGGTTGTATTTAGGTAAGTTTTTGTAACAACTTCAGCTATGCTCGTTGGAACCATAATTAAGTTTTTTTAACGTCGCAAGTCATCGAGTTGTAGATATCCGAGTCTACTTCCACCACGTCGAGTCTGATTTGCGATCAAAGAAACAAGCGATTCAAATCGAATCTGATGCAAACTCGTGATAATAATTACTAATTAAGACATAAGTTAAAAATTGAGCCAAATTTGAGATGCACATTCCTCCGACCACAAATTCTCTGACCGATGGAAGTAGACTCGGATATCTACAGCTCGATGGCTTGCAACGATAAAAAAACTAATTACGATCCCGACGAACGTAGCTGAAGTTGATACAAAAAATATTATGTATGATTAGCATTTTTTGTATTTTTGTATCAATTTTGGATATATTTGTAGGGACTGTAATTAACCTTCTTTTAATGTCGTAAGTCATAGAGCTTTAGATATATGATTCTACTTTCACCACGTTGAGTCTGATTTACGATCGTAAGAATGGTGCATCTCAAATTTGACACCATCTTTTGTCTTAATTAGTAATTTTTTATCACGAGTTTGCGTCATATTCAATTTTGAATCGCTCATTTCTCCAATCGCAAATTAGACTCGGTGCATTGGAAGTAGACTCGAATATCTACAATTAGATGACTTGCGATGTTTAAAGAAAACTAATTACAATTCTGACGAGCGTGACCGAAGTTGCAAAAAATGCTAATCATACTTAATATTTTTTGTAGCAACTTCGGCCACGCTCGTCGGGACTGTAATTAGTTTTCTTAACGTCGCAAGCCATGGAGCTGTAGATATTCTAGTCTACTTCCATTGCGTCGAGTCTGATTTGCGATCGGAGAAATGTGCATCTCAAATTTGACTTCATTTTCAACTTATTTCTTAATTAGTAAAATTTTATCACAAGTTTGTGTCAGATTCAATTTTGAATCGCTCGTTTCTCCGATCGCAAATCAGACTCGATGCGATGGAAGTAGACTCGGATATCTACAGCTCGATGACTTGCAACGATAAAAAAAAACTAATTATTATCACGATAAGCGCAACTGAAGTCGTAACAAAAAATCATCTAATACAATCCAATTCATATATTAAAATATTAATATTTTTAATAATTAAAAAATGACTCGTGAGGCAGTGTGATGAGTTCGGCAACACTATCGAACAATTGGTTTTTTAATTGATAGGTGGTCACAACTCCGTTCGTTTTTATTTCTGTAGCATTTTAAGTAATCTTTTTGTCTTAATATAATTAATTAATTTAATTTCAATTATTAAATTTTTTTGCTTTGAGTAGGTACAGTAATATTCACAGCTGCAAAATTTACAAGGATTAGTATTTGTATAGGGGGCCTACTGGCTCCTTTCCACACAAAAAAATGTTGTAGAGGGATCCATGGAAGTGGAGAGCACAATAATCAGCATCATTGAGTTATATATATAGATGTTTTGATTAGTTGGGTTAATTGATTATTATACTTTAGGCACGTTCAAGAAAATATTTTGAACTTTTTTTAACATGCATAATTATTGTTAACGATTGTTTGTGCAATATATTATAACGACTATATATGTAATATATTATGGTTGTAATCAGAGGAGTAGTCAGAAATTCATGTCATTAGAATCCATTTTTTTTTAAAACATACGACGACATAACGTCTACTATAATCATAGTACCAATAATTTTCAAATAAATAATTCTAAAACAATTTAACAAAAAAGGTTTTATGAGAAATAAAAGAACAACAACACAAGTTTCAAATGATAAATCCAATATCCACAATAATAAATTCGAGATAATAAAAAAATAAAAATTACAACAATTCTCTAGGGATTTTAATATGCACAGAACAGTGTTCGTTTTTTACTCCACAGAAGATCCTCTGCGGAGCTATCGAGATCGAGATACTTCTGAATTTAATGATATCTTATTTGTGCCAGCATATCAGAGGACAATTGGGTACAAATTGGGTATTCATAGAATTTATCATATCACACGTCCCGTA
Source organism: Eleocharis quinqueflora (assembly GCA_964058865.1). Classification (NCBI taxonomy): domain Eukaryota; kingdom Viridiplantae; phylum Streptophyta; class Magnoliopsida; order Poales; family Cyperaceae; genus Eleocharis; species Eleocharis quinqueflora. The sequence continues at coordinate 255 of CAXKVX010000070.1, read as the reverse complement.
CAGACTACGGAGAGCAAAAGACCAAATTCCAATGCAAGTACCCGAACCAACTTCATGCGGAGCTGAATCCTTTGGTACCAACTAGGTGTAAGTAACGCGTTATATTTCTGGGCCCCACCGGAATACTGTTTAGTATAAGCTGTAATTTGTTATAGAAGGATATGGCATACAAGTTGATCCACAGAAAATCAAAACCTTAACTTTCAGTACATGCGTTTCATTTTTTCTTTTCTTTTCTGAGGTAGAAGCGTTTCA
>CAXKVX010000069.1:0-80110 GCA_964058865.1 Eleocharis quinqueflora | reverse complement strand
CTGACAAGCACTAAACCACCATATTATCAAGTACCTTGGATATGATGAATAGATAGACCCATGTATGAACGGTATTATATATACCAATATAACATATCATGTTTAATCATATCTAAGGCTTCTAAGCATAAAGTCTTACACTTGATGAACTAGTATAAGTATAGCAACATATGTACAATAAATATAGGTTTGGACTGGTTATGAATTCCAGAAAACTGTACAGCAAAAGATATAAAAAGTTTACAAAAGAGTTTAATTAATAATTATTTTTTAGTAAACATTAGCATGACTTGATTATCTAGTTCATAATTGTTCTTCCAAGTCTTCTAGACCTCTCTTTTTCAACCATGCTAGCAGTAGATAACTAGATATATTATAGCAAAGTAATTAGCAAGCTCAATTAGATGGTGCACTAAACTCAATTACAAACATAACTAAATGAAGAAAATAATTGAAGTGAGAAAGTACTCAATTTATCCATTTCCCATTAAATCAAAATGAATAATGCATACCTCTTCCTTCATCAATGCATCAGTTATTAGTAATAATACACTATCATCCTTAATTACCAAAATTAAATTCCATGAAATATTCACAATCAAGCTTAGAACATAAACAAATTCATAAATTCAACTTGATGACACTGAATTTTGAAATAGTGATCTTGGAAAAATGATTCAATCAAACCTTAGAAGCTAGAAATCCATGGCACAATATCACGAGATTCTTTGATTGAACTTGATGTAATACTCCCACTAGTTTCTTGCCATACTTATTTGATATCATAATTCTTCGTATGAAAATCACCAGTAAACACATTTTTGCTGAAGATATGTGAGAATCAAAACAAAATCTGACAAGTAACAAAAAGGAAAACAAAATTAGTACTTGATTTTTCTAAATCTCACACGTAGAATCAACTGATCTCTCGGAGGGGAGTAATCGCGCCATTCATTTCTTGTAATTTTCTTAGAGGCAACCAAGCAGAGCGAAGCCGGACTAGGAATTGTTGATCGAAGAATCGAGAGTGTCGATTGTCGAGTTATACAAGGACGACTGATGGGGATTGAGTTTCAGCAATGCGACTCATCGAGTGAGACTAAGAGAAAAGGAGGAGGTGGCGCCGTGTAGAGGAGAGGGAGGGGAAGGTGCCGACACGATCGAGAATAGGAGAGAAAATAGAGGGTAGGTCGCCGCTGTGTAGAGAGGAGTGAGAATGGATTAAATTTAGGTTATTACAAAGTAGTGGATATGGACGGATACGATTGACTGCATATTAATGAATGGCTCAGATATTACATCCAATACTAAAGAAGACCAGTTGAGTTGGTATTATTGCTACACCAACTGTTGCTGCATCAAATTATTAATAGAAATAAAATATTTTTAATAAAAATTGGTAAAGAATGGTACTTTATATCCAACACAAGCATGAATGTAGCAAATAAGTGTTGCACAAGAAGGAAATAGCAACGCTAAGCACATCATGTAGCATTGCTCATGTTGCTAAATTCTTTTTTTGTTCTAGTGACTTTTGCAGCTTTATGGTTTTATTTGCACTTTTATATTTTTTTGCAAAAAAATGCTATTTTGTGTCTTTGGGCATTTTTATTTGTTTACTCCTTATTCAAATGGAAGAGATATGACTTTCTTGACATTTCTTTATACATAATTCTTTATTTAAGATTCTATGTATAAGAGATTTTTCACTTTTATTCATACTTCTAAAGTTTCATTTAGGAATATTTCCATATGTATAAAAGGGGCTTGATATTTAATTTGTTTTCATGAAAAATAGATTTTCAATCCTATGATATTTTGGGAAAGAGTTTTATTGATTTAAAGAAATAAACCTTACCTTTAAATAATCAACCCGAAAGAACCATTGCATATCTCACAAATGTAGACACATATACTGCATCCCAAGTGATTCTATCTGCAAGCAATGGATAAAACCAATCAAGGGACAATGTATATGACTATCCTTGAGAGAATTTATCAACACTGAGATGAGTCGAGTGTCGTTCATCAACTCGTGTGAAGAGCACTCCTAAGAGAATCTCATACTTCAATTCTCTTCGGACTGGGGAGCTAGTGATAGAGACAACCTCTAAAGACCTCAAATGGCTATGGGCTTGGATTAGGCCGACCTTGACAGGTCCTCGAGTGATCGCGATAGCGGGCTCGAAGGAAGCCCTCCCGAAGGCTAAAGGACCGACCTTGGTAAGGGACACAAGTGAAACTCGCCGTATCTACCTCGAATGGAAGATGTCGGTCTCGGCATCATGGCCAACGGGAGTCACTTAGGCGATGTGGTTAGGACCTCCATCTCGGGACCACAATGACGTCAAGAGATCCTTCGAGTGACCTCCGCAGGGGACAAGAGAAGCCTATAAATACAACCTTCGTGACTAATGAAGGGGTTCTTTTTTTCATTATTTCCCACAGACACAAAATACAATATAGACTTGTAATCCAGTATGACATCTAATCACACTTAACTGGTGCCGTATCAACGACTACTTGCAACTTGCAGCTCGAATGCTCTTTCTTCAAGATTCCAATTTGGTTGAGTTGCTCTAAGCTTGATCAACTTAATGCAATGACTTAATTAAGCTTAATCAACCGACACAAATATAGTCTTATAAGGCAAATGTTTCTTTAATTATTTTACGACTTGTCAAATCAAGAGAAGATTTAAAACAACAATACAGAGACGACATAGTGCGTGAGTGACACTTTGTGAAATATGACACATATGAGTTTAAACCTACGTCATATGTTTTATGTTTTGGATGAAAAGTGAAAATTTAATACTTCAAAATTAATAAATTCTAAATTTAGGTCATAACATTGTCACGTGAATTGCTAATTTTCATGCGATAAAACATTATATTTCTTAAAAAATGAATGCACAAGTGAACTCCTAATTCACGATTTGTCAACTAAATCATCAAAACAAAATATTTATATATGAGAAAAGACTTATATTTTCAAATTTGAAGTTCAAATAAAAAATTCAAACAACTGATATTGTGAATTTCAATAAGAGATGAGATGGGTCCACATATAATTATGTATATTTTTAGTTTATTTGATGCTTGATCAAGAAGTCAACAAATGAATGAATCTAAATAATTATGATGGATAATTCTAAAATTATATATGAATGCATATCTTATTAAAATAAATAATATCAATAATTAAAAAAAATCATTTGAACAAAACTTTGAAATATAAATTAAAAAAGGGAGCTGATACAGTGATACCATATTTGATACGAAATTGATACGCTCGTCCATTTCATCCAAAAATCCTCTCCATTTTTGACAAAATGTTCTCTCCAGTTAATTTGTAATGCATGTTAATTGTTTTGAGTAACGATTTGTAATGCATGTTAATATATGATAGATTTTCATTTCGTAATTATGCGAATTTGTAATGCATATTAATTTATTTATAATGCATATTCATATTTTTCCAATTGTTATGCATATTAATTTTTTCTCAGTTGTAAAAACAAGCATGCATATTAAATTGACTAATATGCATAAAAGAACAAAATTAAATTTAAGCTGCACAAAAACTAGAATAACATTCATAACATCAGCAATAACTTGCATAATAACAAATATAACATGCATAATAACATAAATAGCATGCATAACAACAAAAGTAACATGCATATCAAAAGAACATAAATGAAATTTAAGCTACACAAAAACAAGAAATCAAGTAGATTAACTTGAATAACAACCAAACAAAAGAACTTTAAGCATGTCAACGAAACATAATATGCATAACATGTCAAGCAAACATTCATACAAGCAACAATTTAGAAAGTAATAGAACATAAGTTTCAAAATATAACAAACATAGTCAAATTTTCAATCCACCTAAGCTTAAATTTGTACAAATCTAAAGGACTAAACATTCAAAACTGTTCCATCAGAACACATAACTAGAGCACATAACACACCTGCACCTCTCATCGTTAGCCAATCATAACACATACTTCATAAATCTGTCTTGCAACTGCTGTAAAAAAATGAAACAACAGAATGTTAGAACTAAAGATATTTAAGTAAAAATTACATCATGATATATAACTATTTTAATGTGTCAAATTTGAACTATTAAATCAATTTATACTTAACATGCATAAAAACTGAAACAACATGCAAAACATATAGTTTTACATATATGATAATCCAATAACATTATAACTGGATATGAATGTTAACATGCACGAAAACTAAAACAGCATGCAAAACAGACAGTTTTAAATGCATGAGAACCTAATAACATAATAATTGAATATCAATGAGTACTTAACATGCATAAAAATAAAACAACATGCAAAACAGATAGTTTTACATATATGATAATCCAATAACATTATAACTGGATATGAATGTTAACATGCACGAAAACTGAAACAACATGCAAAACAAATAGTTTTAAATGCATGAGAACCTAATAACATAATAACTGAATATCAATGAGTACTTAACATGCATAAAAACTGAAACAACATGCAAAACAGATAGTTTTACATATATGATAATCCAATAACTGGATATGAATGAGTACTTAACATGCATGAAAACTGAAACAATATGCAAAACAGATAGTTTTAAATGCATGAGAACCTAATAACATAATAACTATCAATGAGTACTTAACATGCGTAAAAACTGAAACAACATGCAAAACAGATAGTTTTAAATGCATGAAAAACTAAAACATAAATATACATTAGAATGGAAGAATATTAAAAACTTACATAAAGTTCAAAATTCAACATTCACTTCATTGCTCTTATCACGAAGAAGATTAAATCCTAGCAGTCCCTCTCTTTCTCTGTACTTTCCTGCAATGAAATAATCAACAAAAAAAGATATATTATTATAAGAGTTCATATATTTATAAATATTACAAGATAATATAATAAAACAGTAAAAATTACCAAAATTATATTGGTGGGCTGATTCAGCATCATACTGAGCATGAATCTAATGATAAAAATCCCACAGTCCTCTTGCTTTTTTCTGTTGGTAGATTTTCAACCCAATTTAACTTGTACTTAAGAAGCTTCTTGTTATCCAATCTCCAAGAGAGAAAATGCCGAAGTCATGAAATATGGTTGTTTATTTCTCTGGACAAGCCATGCTTCGTTGGTCTGCTAGTATAAACTCCAATGTTCTCTGCTTCAAAATTGACGATATACAAGACCCAATTTTTATTTATCTGGGTCACGCAAAGAACCAATTTTGATGCTTCAAGTTTTTCATTGAAAAGGGAACTACACTTTAAGTAATAATCATAGTGATTTTCCTCACAGAATAATTCCTGGTAAAAAACTTTTAATTATAACAATAACAGTTTACATGCATAATAAATAAAATAAAAGCTATGGTAAATAAGTTAGTTTGCATAAAGATCTTAATCAAACTGTAAAAATAATTTTACAGTGAATAAGATGCTTCATAACCAAATTAACATATACTACCAAAGATAATAACATGCACCATAAATTAGTTCAGTTCACTTACCAGCACCTTTGGAGAAATAATTACACAATTAATTTTGGAATCAACTTCACGATCCAGAATATATAGAATAACAGGCAAGACCTGTATTATATTTCATAAGTAATTGATTTAGCCTCAAAATTAGTAGGACAGATACGAAATGCAAGTAAGACAAAAAAAAATAAAAATCACTTACATTTTGAGAAACATAATCACAAACCAACAAGTTCTCAATTTTCCCAACTGTGACACTGATGTCATCATACTTGTACAAAACAATATTTACATCATCAACATAATATTTGAAGGGGAACGCTGTCATCTTATTAAGACAATATGCATCACATAATAATAACAATTTAGTATGCATCACATATCAGAAAGATCAAAATTTACCTTGGATTTGGTCCTGTGTATTGTCGATTGTTGGGTTTTTCGGTGGTGCATTAACTATTACATTACAAATGAACAATTGATGCATTACAACAATTACAAAGTGTGTGAAAACTACAATAACACACGTGGTAACAATGATGATATATGAAGGTTAAAAATTAGTTTTCTACATACAAAATAACATCAATAATACATACTACAAGACAAATAGTATGCATTTTAATGTATAAAATGAACAGGTACCTTGCTCTAAATTCTCAGTGTGAGTACTTTTCTAGTCTGGTAGTTCATTTTCCTCCTCTTCAGTTACATCATTTTTCTCATCTTCAGCCTCAGTGTCACCTGCCAATAAATTGAAATAACATAAATAATTTGTATGCATAACAACAATAATAAAATATCAAAAAAAATAATTACCATGAATGATTACAGTGATAATATATAAAGGTTACCAATTACTGTTCTACATGCAAAATAACAATAGTAACAAGCATTAGAAAGACAATTATAATGCACTACATTATAAAAAGGAACATGTACCTTGATTTATATTGTCAGTATCAGCATTTTGTTGGTTTCTTTCATCGTTTTCATCCTCCTCAGACTCAGTGCCATCTGCCAAAGATTCTAAAGTATGATGCATGTATAACAAATTAAATATGCATATATATATAAATCACTTACAAGTTTATAGATTTTCAACATGCACAGTAACTTAACTGTGATGCACATCCATGATAACATATGTTTTCATTATGCATAATAAGTAAACTATAATGCACAACATATATTCTAACATGCAAAAAAACAAATATTTTGCAATATGAACTACATTGGAATTTCTCATGTGCATTGTATAATGATTATGCATTACATGTTCCATAATAACAAATATGTTGTTTATATGCATTATAGCAATAAGAAGGTATAAAGAATAAATTAACATGAATTATAACAATGTATTATAAAAGGTTATAGATTTGTTTTCTATATGCAAAATTAAATTAATAACATGCATTATAAATCAAGTAGAATGCATTACATTATATATAATAACATGTACCTTCAGACTCACTGCTACCTGAATTATTTTCCAATGCATACGGTATCTCATTAACTTGACGACGAACTCTTGTTCTTCTTCTTCGTGCTTGCTGCACTTCACCTGCATAACCAAAAAAATATGAAAATTGGAAGAAAGGAGTTCTGCGGAGAAGTGCTTTATGCTCATCATTCAATTTTTCTGCCATATCATCTTGATAAAAATTGGCCAATCGTATTGGACTACATCGAACAACAAAATTTGATTTTCCTGCAAAGAAAAATTTAATTTACTGTTATGCATGATAACAGATATTTCTAATATGCATAATAATTAAACTATAATGCAAAGCAGATGTTCTAGCATGCACAAAAAAATGAATTTTCAAATAATACCTAAGCATAAAACCAATTCAACATGCACAAAAGCATGAATAACTACAATTTCAACATGCTTAACAGTAAATTCAACATGCATAACAGTAAATTAAACCTGCACACTAACTTAAGAATGTATAACAACATGTTAATTGCAATTTATAATAACTAAACTACAATGCATAATAACTAAACTACAATGCATAATAACTGGACTATAATGCATAATAACTGGACTGTAAGACATAAGTATATGCATGACAGTAACTTCAACATGCATGCTAGTAACTTCAACATGTCCTGCTGTCAAAGTGCATGAGGGGATGAACACACAGATGACAACACCAGGATAATCCTCTTCCTTGATCAGGTTGAGGCAGGCTAGGCAATAGAGAAAGGCCGCAAAATTGGTTTCATGACCAGTGCCATAATCAATCCGAGTAGCGTTGCCATAGGAATCAGACAGGTATGGCACAAGCTCGACCTCAGCAGCTTGAAGAAGAGCAGTGGAGAGAACTGATTCGATAAGTGAGGGGATCTCAACAGCAAGGCACTCATGCCAGAGGCAGTAGGCTGGGTTACCATACCGAACCTGGTGCGGTAGAGGGGGGATCTGATCAACCCAGTCAGAGAGGGTTTGTAACATGGAGATAAGCGAGGAGAGAATTGGAGAGAGAGGGGTAGGTAGAGGATCAGAGATCTTGCAACCGCGAACGGACTGTGAAAGGGAGGCGATGAAGCCGATGAAGTGGCGGTCGGAAGGGGAGTCCTTGAAGCGCCTGATGTCATCGAGGGAGGTGATTCGCTTGGAGGGGTTTTCAAAGTGGTAGGGAGGGGTTGCGAAGGGGACGGAGAAGGGCTGAGGAACTGGAGAGAGGATGATGGCGACGGTGTTAGTAAGCGCGTTGATCGCCGGAGCACGAATCTATTTGATCGCCGTAGCACGATGTTAGAATAACAATGGCACATGGATTGGAGGAGAAGGAAGACAAGTGGAAGCAACACAGTTGTGACACGGTGAACAGATTAAAATAGAAAATAAAATGGAGAGGTCCTGCTGTCGAGAGAATAGGGGTAATGGAGGCGTCCAGCCGACTGGAAATGTCCAGTCGGTATCAAATGTGTATCAAAAATGGTATCTCAGAACATTTTCCATTAAAAAATGAGTTTTTGGTGATACTTGTGAGCCAAAAACCGACAGTATCGGATATTCGGATACTTTATCTTATATATATATATATATATATATATATATATATATATATACTTTTCCCCCAATCTGGAACTCACATGACAACGCCTAACAATTTGAGCTATCCGTTGCAATAAAAACCAAGCGAACAAACCTGTAACAAAAGATGAGAGTTCATCCGACAAAACTAGCACAAACGTCTTTGGAAAAGATAAGTGCAAAGCAAAACCTAGGCCGAAAGAAACTGTTCATAGTTTTAATATAGCTTTCCACATGTCATATAGTTCCCAAGAGCTGTTACAGTACAAAATTCTAAAACCTTTCTCCGAGAATATCCTCCTAATTAACCTCATACAAGAATTCCTGTCATTGCTAACTGATATCCCTTGCCCCCACAAGATAATATTGAAAATTATACCTGAAAACTGTCTACAAACCTTCAAAATGACAATATAACAAGCAAATTGAAGCCTATAAATTATCCATAAACAGCAGGAAAGAGGGGGGAATCAAGCTGGTAACTGTAGCCTCACATTGTTCTTCACACTGAAATTATACAAGTGATTAAGGTCATCAGTTAAATAACCTACAAAAACATAATCAACTGCAAGCAAGATGAATAATGCACTCTAATATTATTTACCTATTTATATAATAGTAGAAGAAATCAGCATAGAGGAGAGTCTGCACTATTCCTGATATCCAAGCTATCAAGGGAAATGATATCAATCATATGTCAGAATTTGGTAAATTTTGTTTCAAGAACCAAGTACTACAAAAATTCATAACACAATTTGTTAATTTGTATCCAAAATAAAAAAGAAACAGTTCTCTAATCTTCTTCCAATTTTTCTAGAGTGCCTATGACTATTACACTCTTCACCGACACCACTAACTTTCATGATAATGCATTCTTTGAACCACTTTTTGCCCAGCCTGGATCATGTCAATAATAACCATTTTGCCCAATTGTCATCAGTAAACTACAGTCATCAACTTTTACATATTATAGGTACTCGGGTGAATTTTCATTTAAAATACAAATAAATAATATCTTTCACTATGAGATGTGTCGAGAACTTAAAGATTTAAACATACTTATCCAGTGAGTAGAATATGTAGGTTCAGCTATGAAGCGGTAAATCCAATTGATGATGTACAACCCCCTATATGCCCTGTATCATAAGAAGAGTACATCCATACATGTATCAAAAAGACACTTCTAATATTTTCCTTGCAGAATCTTCTGTGAATCCCCACAAAATAAGAAATAAGTTGCATTCCCACACAGAATGCTAGAAATTTAATATAGATATATCAACTATCTACATTTTTTTCAGAAGTTACCAAACTATTTTCCCTCGTATTTGTAAATACTAGAGAGAAAGGAATCTGGAAATATGGTAGCTTAGCATCTTCAAAGTCTGTTGCTTCATTAATATATTTGGACAGGAAATGTGCAATAGATAATCCCTCAGATAGGCTGCCAGAATTTTCTGTAAAATGATTGCCAAAAAGAAAAGTTGGTGGTTCAGGAAGGAAAAAAATGAAATAAAATAAAACATACCCAAGAAGAAAAACATATTGACCAGTCAAGTTATCAACGTTGCGAGTTCGCTGTAACAACACCAATTGTGGAAAAATAGCAACTGCCTCCAAGTATATAGAGAATGTCCACATCACCTGTGTTATATAGCAGTCGCACATACTTTAGAGTGATTGAAGAAAAAAATATATTTGTTACATTTTCATCAGAGATGCAACAAGAAATGTATTTGTAACTTCATTCTATCCAGAACAGTCAAGTTGATGAAGCTGGTGATATTTCTTTGGGGTGCAGATTATTTTATATACAACTTCAAGCAAACTTCCTAGGAACTTCTCTTTTTTGGTATCAAACTTGCAGAAATGTGAAAAAACACAGAAGCCCCTCAGAGAATACATATACTAGAATTTTTAATCCTTCATTTATGGCAGAAAAGGGTGATAGAGAATATTCTTTCATACCTTGTAGGGCATTGAAGAATTTTTTATGCTTTTTATATTTTACAGGGTAACAGAGCTACAAAGTAAAAACATACTTGTTGCTGTGCAATTCACCTAAACAGCCATATTAATACCTAATACAAGATATTCGCAGATCAACTATTTGACATTATCAATGTAAAATTGATGCTATCAGTTGTGAGTACTGCTAAAAGAAGACATATATTTTGGTGCACAGCACATCTTCCTTTACCTAGAAGTACAAATGAAGCGTACTGCCTACTTTTAGCTTCAATAAAGAAACCAAAGAAGAAGAAAAACAAAATTACACCAAAATGCCTGTCTCTCATAGAAACGCAAACAACATATGCCTCTGTCAGCAGAAATGCACTACATTTTTAGGAAATAGTGACAGTGGCATCTTAGAAACTGATGGACTCTATGAGATGTATCTCATTTTTTCAAGAATACACGAATTACAAAAACAAAAACAAAAACAAAAATAGGCAAGTGGTAAAATTACCTCCCTAAAGGTAAACCTTTCATTGATAAGCAGAGCCAAAACAAGACAAGGTAAGACAAGGAAGTGGTGGCGGAAAGTATCCTGATCCTTGTCATATGACCTGGATACCACCTTGTGGCGCCTCATGTACCACACAATAGAGAAAGAGCTCCCCAGAAATATCAGTTTCATCACCGTATTGTAAAGGGAAAAATAATGCGAGAATATATCAAGATATCGTGTTGCAAAAACAAGTGCATACAGCTCCTGGGTCTTCAGAGAAATTCCTACATTAAACATTTTGCACCTGTTAGCTTATCTACTCTTTTGCCTGGAAGGTATTTTGTTTACTTTGGTAACTTAAAAGCAAATTGGGTTTAACAAGGTTTAATTTAAAAAAGGTTGGTACAAACAATTTTAAGTTGCACACTGAGAGCTTAATTATGTCTTAACATTGTAACCCAGTACCATTTGGCAAGGTCCAGCACTGGTATAAAATGGTGTTGTCAACTGTACTGGCGCGACTGCGATTTATGTTCCTTTCTTTTGTGTATAACTTTGTCTAATGGAGAAAAAATTGCGCTACATCTAGGTTTAATTGCACAAATGATTTATTGCAGATTTGGTTCACATCTTAGTGCACCAATTTTTTTTGTATGTATCAACAAGTATCACCACATTTAGTCCCAATTTCCTTCTTCCTTTAATCACTTACCTTTTTTCTGTCTTTTGGCTTGTAAGAGTGGAAGTTCAGTACAACAATTAACAAGGTATGTTGAGGCAAAACTGAGCAAGGTTAAAGACCAATTGCACAAGAAAGAGTCAACTGAGGTCTGATGGCATAGTTGAGGGTAAACTGGCATTTAATTGCACAGTCAGACTACACAAAAGCTTAGGATTTAAACTTGATGGTTTTTTTAATCTTAAACGTTATTATAGGATACATTTAGACCAATGGAGTAAATTAAGTCCCAAATTCCAACTAAGATCTACCCTCAAGAGAATTTTTACGGCATAACCTGTTAAGTTGACAAGTTGAGCTGAAATACATGTTTCAGACAACCCCAATATGTGTATCACAAAATTGCCAAAATTTTCTTGGTTATTACCACAAACCAAGCAATTTGTCTGTTAACTATATTGAAATCACATAGCAGCATACAATCACAGAAATACTGAAAACATCCTTGTACTCGAAATGCATCCCTCCATTTAAACGAACGACTCAAGCACCTCATTTCCAATGGAAAAGAGTCATTGCAATATGTATGCATTTCCTTTTCAAAAATATGTATGCATTTCTATCCGCACACAGCACACAACACAAAGTTACCAACAGGACAATGCGGAACCCCGTATCATTAGAGATTCAATTAACAACACGGTCAAAGCAAACAAATTAGCTAATTCGATTTGGCAGCTAAAAAAACACGAAATGAGACTCCAACACGAATAAAAGAGTAAACTCACCAGCGCAGGATTTAATGGTGTGGATCTTGAGCAAGAGCACAAGAACGCTCATGAGGTGCGTCATGTCGCCAGCTAACCTGAAGATATTCATCTTCGCAAAGAGATCAGATCCGGTGCCTCGGTTTCAGATAATACCCTCTGGATTGACCGTTGGTTCGAAAGAAGAAACCACTGTAAAGGGAGAAAGAGAGAGATCCAAGCTCCCTGTTGTGACTTGTGAGTTTGTCTCAGCTCAATCCACACGACGTGAGAAATGGGGGAGAGACGGAGAAGGTGAGGCGACCTCTCCGACCGGTGCCGTGTCTCGCGGGGCAACAAAAAGGGTAAACGTACGACTAGCTATGTACTGTAAGAGTAAGAAACATTTCTTCAAATTTACTCGCTTTTACATAATAGGCAAATCAATCTGATGTGCTAAATTTTGATTGGCTGTTTTGGTTACTATCCATCCACGTGTCTAATAGAGGTTGCACTGAAGGACGTGTAGGAGATGTCTAGTAGAGTTTGTCAACAAAGAAAGTGCAGCAGAAGATTTCGTTTCGAGTTGGCGGATTGTTAAAAAAGGCAGGCTTTAGTTTCACGCTCGGAGTCGGAGAGAATCCATTTAGGCGGACAATTATGGCTTGATTCAGTTAAGTAATATGGGCCTGGTTGGGCTTTACCTAAATATAACTTGAATTAAATTATTAATCTTTTTATTAATAAAAAAAGGTGTTTACTCCGCCTCTTCTTCTATTAATAAAAATATTAATAATTTAATTCATGAGTTAGATTATATTTAGTTAATTTTTTATAACAACTTCGGCTACACTCGTCGGATCGTATTTAATTTTATTTATCGTCAAAGTCATCGAGTTATAGATATTCGAGTCTACTTCAATCACGTCGAGTCTAATTTGTGATCGTAGAAACAAGCGATTCAAAATTAATTCTAATGCAAACTCGTTCTAAAAAATTACTAATTAAGACATAAGTTGGAGATGAAGTCAAATTTGAGATGCATATTTCTCCGATCGCAAATAAGACTCGATGTGATAGAAGTAGACTCGAATATCTACAGCTCGATGGCTTGTAATGATAAAAAAATTAATTACGATCCCGACGAGAGTAGTCGAAGTTGTTATAAAAATATTAAGTATAATTATTATTTTGTTTTCTACAAACTTCGACAACACTCGTCGAAATCGTAATTAATTTTTTTATCGTCGCAAGTCATCGAGCTATAGATATTCGAGTCTACTTTAGTCTCGTCTAATCTGATTTACGATCGAAAAAAAATGAATATCAAATTCGACTTCATCTTCGAACATATGTCTTAATTAAATATTCTGAGTCAACTTATGTCTTCAAATAAGTTCAAATCTAATGGCTCGTCCAGTACTCTAGTGGTCCAGTCACGATCAAGTATACGAATCTCCCGATAGAGGCTAACGGTTCAGATCATGCCATTACATTCCTACCATGCATCCGTATATCCGAATAAATGTCTCCAATTTCCGGAACCGGATCTCCTCCTCGTAAATCCTGCTTGCTTCTCTGCTTATTTCGATCTGAACCGTTCAAAACTCATCTAACGGCCAAAGCATCTGCCTCCTGAATCAAATCACAGCCGACCGTGGCGATCGAGCGGTCGGATCAAAGACAAGCAGAGAAGCAAGCAGGGATTTACGAGCAGCAGATTCGGACCCCCAATTTCCAAAGCCGCACTGTCGCGGAACTGTATCTTCTGCGGAACTTTTTATCTCCCATCTTTGCGAAGTAGAGATCTGAACTGTCAGCTTAAATAACAACGTTCATCGTCAACTATATGATTTAAAAGAAATTTTATTTTATTAATCTGAATCGTTCATTTTAATCCAACGACTCAGATAAAATTCTCGAAGATTTTGTTTCGTGTTGCCGCATTTAGTCGCACCCTAGTTTTGAAGACTTGCACGAAACAGAACAAAAACGACAGCCGTTGACACTCGGAAGTTGTTCTTTGCCGCGTAGCAGTTACGGGCGGTCCAGATTTTTTGCGCTGTAAAATATGGACGGCCGAGATTTGATTCAGGAGGGTTTGATATTATAAAGTTTAGTTTGCACGAATTTCGATGCAAATAAAAATTGAAATTTGCACAGCACGCACATTATTTTTGCTACGCATTAGAAGATCTCATTCCGTTGACACCCTTGCCCGCACCGGCCGTAGTTTTGAAGACTTGCGCGATTCCCCGCGCATCGTTCTTTTCTGGCTAGTGCTTTCGCTTCCAAGTTCCATTGTAACGCGCCATCCTCTCTTTGTTTGTATATATCTCAACGACTCAACCTCGCTCTAAACCTAACCCCTTTACAAACCCTTTCGCTTCCACTCCCCTCGAGGAAAAGAAAGAATTGACATCTTCTGGTGAGTTTTTTTTTCTCAGCACTCTGCTGAGATTTTGATCTGGATCGTCGATTAAATATCAAACAATCAGCTACTCTGATGATACTTGTCCGGGAAAGAATGGGGAGACATGATGCGTAAAGGAATTGCTCTGGGTAAGGGGTTTTGAGCCGGAGCAAATTTCAGTTTTTTAATTTCTTTCTCAGCTGTTGAGGATTTGGTTTGGATTTCCTAGATCACAGGTAATTCATTATTTAATATGACACGACTTTTCAATATATGCTTCTGGAAAGATGAGGTCTGAATGTTGATTTTCTTTTTGCCACATGAATTGTTACTGAATATTGTGGCATTTTCTTTGTTTATCAATTACATTATATGGTTATTACTTATTAGCAGGTATGGAGGCTGAATTTTTCATTAAATCATCCAAATGTTTTTGGAAGTTGATATATCAATTTCTTCATTGATCACTTCATCGATCCCAACAGGACATGTTAAGTTCAGTTCAGTTTGCATTTTTTTTTGTTATAATGCATGTTGTTTTTGTTATTATGCATATAATTAACCGTATGCTCCACTGAAAATGAATGTCGCTACGTTCATCGACACAGATCGCTACGCTAATCGATGCGGACTGAACGAATCCAGTTGCATTTATTTTAAAAATTGTTCTATTTATTTTTCAAGTTATTTTTGTTATTATGCAAATAATTAACATGCAAAATAATACAAATAAAATGCATAATAACGAAAAACATAATAAATCTAAGTAGAACAAAAAAATATAATGAACTTAACATATAAATTATAAGTATTTTGACTGTTATACATGTTATTAGATGCATAATAACAAAAATAACATGCATCATAAGTAAAACAAATTTTCGTCGAAAGTCAACTAGACGCGTCCAATAGGAATCGATGATGAAATCGAAGTTGGGATCGGCGGAACATTTTCCAATATTTTTTTGTTAAAGGGTTTTGATAAACTTAATACCTAATTAAGTTAGAAGCTTAATACTTAAATGTCAATCTTAACATGCCATAATTAAGAGTAGAAGTTTAATAAATATATGATACTATAGGCAAAATAAAGTGCTGAATAATTCAAATAAGTACACCTCTGGCAAAAAAGAATAATACCAGAATAAAAACTGTCATGCATCAATTAAGATTTAAGAAGAAATGATATCCATCGGTTTTCCATCTTGAAATAACCTATTACGTCATCTGCTGTGAAACTTAAAATTAAGAGACCAATGCTACTCAGTATCATTAATTTGGGAATGAATTTCAGAAATTTGCAAATGACTGCTACCATTGCACTTTTAGGTCCCGTTCGGATGAATCCCGTGCACGAAAATGAGAACGGAATTTCAACTGAAATGATACTGTATAGATGGAAAAAAAAATCAACTCTAAGCAAATTTGTTTTTTTTTCCCACAAACGTGGGTAAGCTCCGAACAAGACCTTAATGATACACCTATTCACGAGTCATATCAAATTCGGTGGGATTACTGGGGCAGGTTAGAATATCATGTCAATTTGTTTTCTTTTTCTCTTTTCTAAAAAATCCCATTGTGTGTAGTTCAATTGCATATTTCATATTTTGATGCGTTTCTTAATCTTAAATGATTATTCTAATTTAATTTCACCAAAAATGACAATAATTCTAGTTTAATCTGACACGACCTAAAAAAACTTTGCTTATTTTTACAGGTTTATGTAACCTTTATTGTCAGAGACCTCTATTATGATCAGAAGCGGAGCTACATGAGGTCGGAGAGGGGCAACCGTTCCATTCTGAAATTTTTTTTTGTAAAATATGCTTGTATATTTGTATTATTTGTTAATTTTTTTTGTAAAATAATCATGTATATTTAAAAATGCGCATCATTTTGTTCTTCTCTAAAAAAAATAATAGATCTTGTCTTTCCCTAACGAAAATTCTGAATCCGTTCCTGATTATGATAGTGGGAGAAAACCATGAACTTGAAGAGCAAGGACAACACAAGACATTTCAGGCTTACAAATCAAGATTTGCATTTCCATCTATTGAAAGCGTGTCAAATTCTGAATTCTATTACTCATTCAATGCTGGGGGAATTCACATCATAATGCTTGGTCCTTATATTTCTTTCAAGAGATCAGGTACGCTTCCAGAATTTGTCTTGAGATGTTATAAATATGTGCTACAAAATAACTGTGCACGCGGGAAATAATGCTTGGAAAAAGGACTTCGACAGTGTTTACTGTATACGTGGGAAATTTAAAATTCACTCTGAAGCCGCGTTCGTTCTCTCCCCAGACATGGGCACGGGCATAGAATTTATCAGAAAATTACTGTGCACGCGGGAAAAAAAATTTCCGTTCAACTGAATTTTTTTAATCTCACACGCACAATAAATTATACGAATACGTCCTGAGTGAATATTTTTCCAACGAACAGTAATTTTCTGTTTAATTCCTACAACCATTCCAAGCCATGGGCGCCATCCGAACATGCCCTAAAGAGATCAATTTTCTTGATATTGTTTCAAAATAAAATCATTGATATTATATGATTATGCTAGTTTGCTCCATATTCCATTCTGTTAAGGTGTTTTGTTTCTTTGATAGGTACATGCATATGCTATGAGAGATCAAACCGAGTTTACAATTACACATTAGATGAATGCGGGCCTGTCCACATAACAGTCGGAGACGGTGGCAACAGGGAAAACCTTGCGATTTCTCACGCAGATGATCCCGGCAACTGCCCTGATGATTTGTGTGCCACAAACTTCACTGTGGGTCCCGCTGCAGGTAAGTAATATTGGGACAGACAGCCCGAGTACAGTGCCTATAGGATTGTTATCAGAAATTATCTCTATTACAGTTTATTAAGAAATAATTTGCTACTCATCATCAGTTAATTGATTATTGGCTCCTCTGATTTCACAAGTGACTTGATAATTTAAAATAAAAGAAACAGTGAAAACTTTGCAATGTTGTGGTTGATAACATATATATTAACATGTCATTCTTACTGTCTTGAAGGAACGAGATCAGATGACGCACAATACTGTGCTGCACGTGAAGAGGATTATTCGATTTTCTCCTGATTCGTGCTTCAAATTTAAACCTTCCTGATTGTCATTTGGGCAGTTGAGGTGACGCACAGTACCGTACTGCGCGGTAGAAGAACAAATTCCTGTCTTGAATGTCTGCTTGCTATTTTTTATTGACAAATTCTGCTATGAATAAAATTAACATAATTGTACTATTATTGATGCAAAATCAACTTGATTGCATATTTATTAATGATGATCGTAATTGATTTGAATTTAATTTTTTTGCGTATGGACGTAGAAACCTAGACTCGTACAGCAGCGCTGGCGATGCTATTTATATCGTCAGATATGAGATAACCCGATAAATGTCGGATCAAAACAAATACACAGGGGTGGAGTTCTGTAGTAGCTCGTGAAATTACAGTAGGAAGTCTTAGGCACAAATACGTAGTACTGGGAGTTCTCAGGATTTCATGAAACGACAATCCAATATTTATGTAAAATTATATTAAATGAAGTCATTTCCTCTGTGATTCACTGTGATCATGTGTTACTATTTCACTTGTTCGCAATTACACAACAAAAAGTACGTTGGAGTAGATACAAATTTACAAGAACAAAGATCAATGAAATTGATCACCAAATTAAATAGCAAAAGAGAATCACAGACAAAAAAAAAACACTAATATTGAAAGCTAAAACAAGATCAACTGCACACAAACATATCAAAAAGCAAAATAATTGAAGATCAATCAAGAAGATATAGACATCATAGCGAGCCAAGAACCCATGGTAAAAAAAAGCAGTGGCTTTCTGAGATGCCATTTAGATCTCGGATCCTCAACTCTCTCAAACTCTCCATACAAGTGTTCGCAAAAGGAACGCTGAAGAACAGAGAGCAAGAGATAGAACTGAGATGGGATGGGAGAAGGGCGGCGCTCTCTCCATCCCTCTCAAGGGATCCTAGCGTTAACAGGGATGCAATTACGACACTTTATATCCAAACCACAATCGAGAAATGACGCGATAATGACCGTCCGATTCTCCCTCTCGGCCCATCAACAGTCGCAAAAGGTGTTGGTCTTCTTTTGGGCTTATGTGAAGAAGTCGGTCGGATTCTCCCTCACGGCCCATCAACAGACGCAAAAGGTGTTGGTCTTTTTTGGGCTTATGTGAAGAAGTCGGTCCAGATTCATTAGAGTTCGGGGCCTCATTTTTAGAGTTATTTAGTGATTGGGCCGTGCCATTTTTAGATGGGAAAAATTGGAACGAATCCTCTGCATCTTAAAAAAAAAGGGTGGAGAGGACACCTCTAAAATATATAAAATATATGCCGTCGATGTGAACGAATCTGATATCATATTACAAAAATATCTTTGAATCATATAGTTGATAGTCAGCCGTTCAAATCTATTCTAACGGTCTAAATTTTATGAGCGCAAAATCAACAATATCTAAGCAATCTCATATTATTTATCTTCTTCATGATTATGATTTGAGCAAAATATCAAGTGCCCATATTATATATGCTTTTATGAATTTATTTCGTTCTAAAAATGAACTGTTCTGTCATTTCTCTTTAAAGTACTCTCAAATTTTGAATCTTGTAAACAACCCAGTATCTCTGCTATTTGCACGAATAGTTTTGATTGTATTGTCAAGTAGATTCTCAATTTTAGACTTAAAATGAAGGGAAAAAAACGTGATCAAATTTGTCTTTAAAATGAAGGAGATCCAGAGCGTTAACGAAAATCTACATAATAGAAGACCAATATATTACAACAGGCAACACCAACCGTCACAGTCAAATAATCACAGAAATATCAAAGGAGCTCTCCAACAGAATCAGTTACAACAACTAGCTAGGAATAGTAGCCTATATATACTGATACATTGTATTTGGAGCAAAATTATGATACTTGCGTATGCATGTTACTTGCGCATCTAGATTCTTCGATGCGTATTGAAATTCGTGGAGATTCGTGCGTAACGAATTTCGATACACATCAGAGGATCAAAGTGTGCAAGCACGATGCATGTGCATGCATCATAAGTTCACCCTTGTATTTGTAAAATCAAGCAAGAAAAGAATCAACAAAACATTCTTTTTCTGTTCATCTTCTTTCATACTCTATCTCTTTCTTTATGGTAAATGCAAAATCAGCCGTATATGATAGTTCAAAAATCATTATATAGAGATTCAAATTTGGTTTATAGTAAAAAATAGTGAAAAAATGAAAAAAATTTAAAAGAAAATTTTGATTTATAGTAAGATTCAAATGTAAATTTACTAGAATGAAAATTATTTGTGAGAATGTAAATTTTAAAAAAGAAATAACTTATAAGTTGAGAATTACAACAATCAGGACAAAGTTATAATTTACTAGAAGAGAAATGTAAATTTTTGGCTGCAGAAGGTTGAGCATGATAGGCGTGCCAAAGTTTAGTCGACACAAGTTCGCGTTTGTAAGCTTGTGGTCGAGTATGATAGACGTGTCAAGCTATATCTGGTGTAGTGTTAAAGTACAATGTTTTTATGAAGAGGTCTGAGGTTCAATGGGTTCAAGTTCCGGTAGAAGTTAATTTTAGGAGAGTTTTTCAAATTTATTTTCTGATTTATTTGTGAATGTGTGTTGTAAATCTACGAACAATAAATTGTGTTGTAAAGTTACAGATAATAAATAAAGAAAAAAATTGTGATAGAAATTGATACATTCACTAGAATGGGTAGAGTGAGTGAAACAAATCTATCGAAGATATTAAGTCTAGAACTGTGATGAATATATTTAGAGTAAATTACATAAATAGTGCTTAAAGTATCACTACTTTATTATTTGCCCTTAAAATTTAAAAATTCCAATTGGTTAAAGTAGCATTTTATTACCATTTTGATACTTAATGTTTGTGACATGCGCAAAAATACAGAAAAAGATTGCGTATAAGACTCTGAGTGGTATGACCTTTCTTCGAGTCCACGTAAGCAGGAACTACGTATATAACAATATTATTTGATAATTAATGTTTAAATATAACAATTTTACCAAAACCGGTCCTACATCAACAAATTGAGGAAACAATTTTTTTTTTCAACTATAAACCGTTATTTTTACCATAAAATATCAATTAAACCATATTAAATTAATGTTTGTTCCATCATGAATTAATTAAAATATAATTTACATATATTTTTTTAATAACTATCATAGAATATATCTTTATAATATAATATGAATTTGCACATAATGCAGATACGCGTTCTTATTTAGTTTGTGGCTGACGATAATGATAGAATTAATTTGTTACAATTTAAAAACTTTAAGAATTATCATGTTACGTTATTGATTAGTTTGAATAAAATAGCATCTTTAAATTTTTTAATAATCATAATAGTAATCAATTGACCTTAACAACCAATTTAACTCCCAAATTGATACTTTTATGCCTTTGTTTTCAGCCCTACCGAATTTGAATCCTCTATATATGTCGAAATTGGCGGCATTGTGCTGCAGTTGGCAGTTGCATTTTCATTTGATTCCCTTTCCTAGAAAAGAAAATTGTTGAAAGTGTGTTTTTTGTAGGTTGTTTGTTAAACAACTCCTTTGTTGTACACAGTGTTGCTAAAAGTAAATCAACATGGATTCACAATTACCCAATTTTTGCCAAAAATATACATCACTTACTAATTGAGCGAAATCAAGTTATACACTTACAAACTCATGATCATACAACAACAAAAGAAAATCTACTTGATGTAGTAAGGAAGGTCAAGGACATATAAGAGGAAGTAGGCCCAGAGCACACCAGAAATACCCCCGAAGAAGAAGCCGCCAGAGAACTGAGACCACCCCTCAGCTGTCTGTAGTTTGTCGGCCTCCTTTTTCCTGCCGGTCAAAGTCAAAGTGGGCGCGATCGACGGCTGCCCTTCTTGGAAAGATGCAGTTCCGTACATTGTTAGGCAAAGAGTAAGGATGACGACAAGGCCGGCAGCGGCAAGGGACCCAGCCTGTCCGTGGTAGGGGGTGTTGCGAAGAGGCCCGGTCATGACGAATGGGCCCACAAGGAGGTAGCCATGAGCCAGCCCGACCTCAATGCCACGAAGGAGTGGACTGACAGCTGTGCGGTATGCTGGGAGGTTTGAGAGGTACCATGCGATGATGGGGCTCGATGTGATGGGGGTCTCGAAGCTTCCGATGAACGGATCTCCGTTGATTGGCTGAATTACTTGGTATGTGGGCTGCATAAATAAAAAGAAAGGATGAAGTGATAGTGACATATTCAATTACTTGCTTCAGATAATTTGTTTGCTTATTGGTTATACTGATCGAAGCTAAGAACTAGTTGTTGATCCTGGAGCTAAAAAAATATTATATAAGAAGACATCACATCTTATTAGAAACTATGTCATGCCCATTTACTTGTACAAAGTTATAAACAGGAAATGCATGTATGGTTCATACATAGATACAGCTTGCTGCCCATAAATAAATCTTAACTTGTAGCTGTAACTTAAGAACTATTAGAATAACTTAGACCAAACTATAAATTTATAAATTCCCTTTTACCTTCTCAGGCATAATGGTGGCTCTAACAGTGAAGCAAGGTCTCCTCTTGTTAGCCAAAGCAAACCCAGAGATACCCTTTGGAGTACCCAAAAACCGGGTCCTTGGTGTGGTGATCAGTTGACTAATTGATGGAGCTGATGCAGTTGCCATATTTTCTTCTCTCTCTTTCTAATCTCTCAAGCTTGGTTGAGAGAGAAAGCTAATAAAGAGGGAAGGCGATTTTAGTGGTTATTTTTGTGACTAATTGGGTTTGTTTGGATTAGGTGCTGAAGATTCTGTGTTTCCCATTGGTTGGATGATACCCCTACCCATATCCTTATCCCATACCCGTCTGCCATCTCTCTTTTCCACTCAATTCTTGTGGCATGAGGATTTCCTGCCAAATGCCATTTGGCATAAAAAATCTGTATAAAGTTTGTACTAATATGCAGGAATCGATTTTGGCGTTCATTTTACATGTATAAGGTTCACAGCTGACATATAAACTAGGCCCGTAATACTGCTATTAATTTTAAATAGCAAACCACATTTATCTAGTTTAGTAGAGTAAAGCAAAAAAATTATAAAAGATGCATGTAATTTCTATTCGGAAATTTCGCTTGAACTGATGAAAAATTAATTCAAAGCACAATGTTTTCTATTCTTTTCTTTTTTTCATTATAGAAACCAGATTAGTTAACTAAATTCATACTGATTAGCCCAATAAGGCCCATTAGAGAACTTCAAGCTATTTGACAACAATACAACAACAAAATAACAAATAGCTCGGCCGCTTGGCATACGACCGTACGCTTATGCAGCGTAGGAAAGGTGTTTGATGAATTGTCTGGTTGGTGATTTTGTCAATTTGTTGAAATTCTAGACTGATCAGTTAACGTGAATCGTAACTAATTGTATCTGGTTTCTTAATTATATGTTATAATATTTGCCAAGAGAAATCATGCTATTCCACCGCTTGCATACCTTAGGCAGGGGCGGATGCAGTAAGAACAAGGGAGCGGCTTAATATTTTTTTTTTTAAATTCATCTTGTATATTTATATAATTTGTCATTTTTCTTTTGAAAAATATGGTTGTAGTTTGAATTTTTCTTAAAAATGTGCCCCATTTTATTTGAAAAAAAAAATTATGACTCTTGCCCTCATAAACAGAAGTTCTGAATCCACCTCTGACCTCGGTACATCCTCTCAACACCATGGCAATATCCTCTGGCACAAAACTGCTCTCTCTATTCTTTCATCTTGCATTGCCTCGTCAGGCCAAACAAAAGGTCATGATCAATCTGTCAAATAAACCAGGAAGAATATAAAACATGAATTCGACAGGGCTGTTATATCAAAGTAATCAAACATCATGATTTTCATCAAAATTAAATTCAGAATCCCCTTGCAGGACCCATTGTAGAACAGCACTCCTGCAATGCTGTATCAGCATTTCCATGTTTTGTGCCAGCATAGTCCCAGGTCAGGAACATGCTGCATATAACAACCTCCAGTACATGTGGAACCCTGATTTCTACCAGAACATTGCTGATCTAATTGCTCGTTTGAATAGAGCGTAGAAATCGGAGCCAGGGACTTCGACAGCTGGCACACCGGCCACTACTGTAGTCAGCCATTTCCTCGGGTGTTGTCACATGCTATGTTGTGATACAGTTGATGCAATTAGATATCATTGACAAAGAGATCCATTATGATCGAGAGGATTTTAGTACCTGAGATAGATTTTAAAACTAACACAGGTAGGATTTGATATGGAGTGAATTTGAGTAGCTTGTTCAAACACTAATACAATTCTTAGGTGAATTGAAGATATTTGATTGATCACACACGGCAAACTATTTGAACTAAATTTTCAAGAATTTTCTCTTCCAGTGTATTTTTGCCTGAAACTTTGTATATATGCCGTCATCTCACAATGTGCAAACACTATTGTTTCTTGTCTGAATGAGATTTGAAACGTACATTCTTTTTTCTCAAGCATGATTTTTTTGTATAACCTCACATCTGTTTAATTAATTCCTAATCTTCAATGTTTGCAAATTACAATGTAAAAAAGAAAAGAATTCCGTAGCATCTTGGGTCGTATTTGAAATTGCTTAAATCATTGCGATTAGGGCTGTCAAACGCACGAAACAGTGACGCAATACCTATTTGTGTTAACCGTTGCGTTTTAAGAGCGTAATAATTTTCTCTTGCGTTAAACGTTGCGTTTAATAAACGTAAAAAAAAATCCTTGTGTTGAACGTTGCGTTTAAATAAACGGTCAAAACGTTAAAAAAGTTTAGTTTTTTTTACGTCTACTAAGTGCACAACATAACGAAAAATAAAGTTTGCGTTTCATGAAACTTGCGAATTTCTAAAATAAGAAGAATTTACGAATTTCTTTTATACATATAAAAACAAGATTTTATTTATGTTTTATGAAAATATATTTCAAAGATACTTTTTAGAAGAATACCCTTTATTTCCATTAAAGGGAAGTCCAACGATATATATTTCTTTATATGATATTTATTTATATATATGTATTTTCGGCTTTATAGGAATTTCATTTAAAACTTTTAATATGAAATTTATTTTTTTGGAAATACTTGATTTTTTTTCGACATTTTATGAGAAAAGACTTTGTGTATTCAATCTTATGATTTTTGAATGCAAGAATATATTTTTATGCATTAATTTTGATTTCTATCAATTTTATTTTTTATTGGAAATAACAAAATAAAAAATGTTGTTTATTTTATTTTTAAATTTGTCAGTGGGATAAAATGCTCAAAACATATCAAAATATCACTTAGAAATTTAGAGCATGAATTTAGAAGAATTAAAATATTTATCTCAAAAAAAATGGACTTCATTTGCTATTTTTACAAAATTGTACAATATGAAATACATAGAGATTTATTTTGGACCGTTTGATTTAATCAGAGCATTTGAATTTTGGCCGTCTGATCAACCAACAACCATTTTTCACTCTTTTATCTTCTTTTTCTTCATCGACAGGGTTGACCAACCCTTGACTTCAGTGTCGAGTGAGTTTGGCTTGATGAAATATTGATCTGAGTACTTTTCTGGCATCGTCTTGATGAGGGGAACTCATTGGTCCCACCATCGATGGCGAGAGATCAACGGAGGTGGTGCTGCTCTATCGTTTGTCTCGGTATCAAGTTTTGATTTCATTTTTACTTTTAAGCATTTTGGTTGATTCTAAAGCTTGAATTTGAATTATTTGATCTTCCAAAATGTGTTTGAGATGTTTTTGAATTTTAATTTCATCGCACAATAGAGTTTGACAATTTGAGTCTGGTTTGAGTCTATTTGGTACCAAACAATCACAATTCAAGTTTGTTTTTTTTTTTAAGAAGGCTCAATTTGAGCCTTTTTGGTATCAACATGCAACAAAATCAAATATGATGCATTTGAGTCCATACCTCCATGAACTCGATGAAATTTTGGGTTAGGTCAGCCAAGCATGCGCCTGTTTAAGTGCCACCACATATGTTTTGTAGGTCCATACACCTCTGTCAATAACAACATGCAATTCTTAGATATGTGAGAACTCCACCAAATAGGCGTTCTTCGCAACAGGCACTTTGTTGTTGTGTCTCCCAAGTTCCATGCTCAGGACATAGTTGGAACAAATTATGCATCAAATATCACCATTGCCATAGCGCATAACTGCTAATTATGAGAGGAGAAGGCATATTGGGGCATGCTCAAGTCAATCTAGGGCGCTTCTTAATTTTGATGTAAGACTGCAAATCAGGCTACTAATCCGTCGTTGGATAGGTCCATGTATTGTGTTTGTAGTATTGTTGATGCTTGTGGTGGATGGGAATTGTATTATGTTTGATTTGAGGGAGAAGGGTAGTGAGAAATGTTTTTTGAGATGGGAGAAGGAGAGAGTAGGGCGGTAGTAAAGGCCCTTAAAACTTCTAGCCTGGTATCTATTAAATTTTGGGTTTGTGTTCTCACCTTCCAAATTAACCCCCCTTCACTTTAATGCAGGTCTAGCCTATTTCAAAGCCCTCTTTCGGGTAAATCGAGTGTACACTTTTCTGTTGAAAATAGAATTACTACTACTAGAGCTTAATGCAGAAGTTCAAGATTATCAAGATTAGGCACAATCAAACAATTGCTAACAAATAACTCCAAAATTTGCAAGAATACAATAAAGAGAGAGAGAGAGAGAGATAGAGTAAGACAAATGTGACACTCGATGTAACGTGGTTCGATCGAATCCTTCAAAGCCTACATCCATAGGACTTTGTGATTCCACACCGGGGCTGAAATACACTACCAAAACCAATGGAAAACTGTGAATCACGATCCAATAAGGAATCAAAACAAGGATAAAAAAAAGGGATCAAACAAAGATCCAAGAATGGATAAAAAAAGGAGGATGAGCTCGACACTATCTTCCCACAAGAAACCCAATCACTCAAGGCAAAACAATATCTCAAAGGATTTTTCGAATAGATGATTAGACGATAGTTGGGGAAGCTAGAAGGAAGCTTATATGTCTCTCAGTTTTCTAGAATGAGTGTAGGTAGTTTTCTTGGAGAAAAAAGAAATATACCACCTCCATAAATAGCAGTGCATAATAGAGGAAAATCGGTTTCCCGCCTATATCAATATATAGATATGGTATATCGATATATCGATACTTCAATCAATATGAAATTGATGTATCGATTGATGGTGATGGTCCTCTCAGATAAATTCTCATGACTTAGCTAATTTTGAGTCTACTAAGCAGGAATATCGACATATCCATAGAGTATATCGATATATCGATATGAAATCGATGCATCAATATGATCAGGACCTGTGACGGTTCTCTCAGTCTATTTTGTACTTAGTCAGCTAACTGACTATCCCATATATGAATATATCGATATACAATATCAATATATCAATATGTATCGATATGCAATGTTTTTACTTGTTCGACTTGATTCCAAAGCTGATTTCCTTAGAAATAAAAATCTAGAAAATATAAAATCTAACATATGCCTTCTAAGGACCAAGTCCTAGTGCTCAGAGGCTCCAAGATGCTCCAAGATGCTCCAAAATGCATTACCTTGTCCAACTTGTATACCTACACACAATATCTCAACAAATACATGAAAGATTGTATTTGTTTTGCAAATTATCAAATCAAGGAAGTTGTTTAGTATAATATTTTTCTCTACAGGTGTATGTTTTTTGCCCAGCTGCCAGGCTATTGCTAAATTTCAGAAACAACAACCTATCTAGCTACTCTTTATTTAGGAGATAAAAGTCACCTAATGTAAACCTACTCCTCCTATCATGTGGATCACAAATAGTCCTACTAAATGCAATCTCTTTTCCTGCATGAAGCTTCCTTTTTGTTGCATTGTTGTTTGAGGTGCTCGTTCTGCCTTGCTTAAAAGGCCTGACTTAGCTTTGTGCTGCCTGGGATGGCACCCACTTTTGATTGTCTGGGTATTACTGGATTGTGATATGACCCATGTGAGCTATTATGTGGCAGGTGTGGAGCATTCATATCATCCATTGACAATAATGGTGAATTCGTGTGGTTTGAAGATGATGTAGGTGATGGTGAGGTTAGGTGAGAGTATCGATGCTATCTATCATGGGCTTGAAGTAGCGAGTCCCACTGATCTATGTCGTCTCCATATTCCCGTTGTCTATCCTCCTAGCAAGGGCTATCTTCGACATCATAATACCTTTTATTGTCCATGTACGATGGGACCTGACCCTGATACCGCCACTATACTACCTCAATGAGGCAATTGGTCTAATTTGGGCAGAAGGAGATCGTGGTGTATGTTAGAGTGCAGCGGAGGTACAAGCACTTGACCCACAACTGGAGGTACAGTCGATTGGTCCCTGTCAAATTCTCCTATGTTGCCTCATGTACCTTCCCAAATGAGGCTACACTCTACTGATGAAGCTAAGGTCCCAAAAATATCCAAGGTAGTGGTGAATTCAGATTTGTACCAAGAACCCACTCGGCGCTCAATTTAACATGTTCATTCGTTCAGTGCATCATTCACAATCCTTTTGACATTGCCTAATCATTTTTGTTCATTTTCTATCAACATTTTATCTAGCCGTAATGGTAAGGTCACCCTAAAGCTCTTCCTTGATTCCCTCCATATGTGGAGCTCGTGTGCTAAATAACCAAAAGTCTGTAGTAATGTGGCCTCTACCACCATCATGGATCGGGACAGATCTCCTTGGTTTGTGTAGATGCTAAACTTGATTGAGTTCCACATTTTATTTTACAAACGCTCATATTGCTCATCCTAAAGGAGGTGAACTAGCGGTCGTTCCACCTCTTCGTCAGGTAAAGGAACAGTCGAGTCATAACGTTATAAGCTCATTGGAAAAAAATTTGTGGTCATAGAAAAATTCAGTTAGGGATTAAAGGCAGTCAATTTTTGGAGTTAATGTGATTTGTTTGGTAAGAATTGAAGGAGTAATTAATAGGTGGTGGTTGGTGAGCACATAAATGGTTGGATATATGAGGGTTAAATGGTGGAGTACAGGTGTAAGAATTGGGATTTTAAGTGGAAGAGACGAAAGAGAAAGGTAAGAGGGTGCGGTCTGAGAAGTGAGAGATATAACAAGAGCAAGTAGGAATGTTAACAGGCATTTTGCGGTGGCCAGAGTTATCAG
The DNA here is from genome assembly GCA_964058865.1 of Eleocharis quinqueflora. Taxonomy (NCBI): domain Eukaryota; kingdom Viridiplantae; phylum Streptophyta; class Magnoliopsida; order Poales; family Cyperaceae; genus Eleocharis; species Eleocharis quinqueflora. Next base: position 50,957 of record CAXKVX010000069.1, on the reverse strand, counting down.
AGTCTTTTTGTTGTTTTTCTTCCATCGTCAGTTGCCGCTGCAGTGTCTTTGTCAATTTTAAACACGTGTCAGTCTTTATAACAAGTGTCGATATATTAAGTTTGGACGGTGCAATAGTGGAAACCAGCTGTCAAAATGTCAAATAATTTAACGTAAATGAACATGCAATCTTGCTTAATTATGGATGTTTCTCGATGTAAATAGGGTCATAGAAAAGTAATTATGTTTCTTTTTTTGACTAATATTTAATAATTTTATATTATATTATGAACCTTAAGAGTATATTGAAACATAAAAATGATAAAACACTTTCATTACAATTTTTTAGTTACAGACTAATTTTAAATGTTTCATTTTGTTAGATTTATAAAAGAACCCCTATATAAAAAGCTATGTAATGTAATTAAAATTACATTTTAACTTCTTTTTACTAAGTAATTAGTTGATTAAAAATTTAAAATTATTAGTGATTATTTGATGATTTATTTAGCCAAATTTTCAATATTATTATTCAAAATATTTGTGTGTTCTACAAAATATATTTTGGACACGTGTTCATAATTTGTGTTAAAGTACCAGTATTAGGCTGTATAATGAGAGAGAAAACAACTCTAAAGGGTAACCACTAGTTTTTCGTTGAAGTTTATACATCATCTCTTCATAAACATCTTTATGCCCCGTAGGAATGTAAGATAAGGTGATTCATAATATGAACATGTTAACATTAGAATCATAAAGTCAGTCTAAAAATCGCATGAAAACCCCAACTACACAGTAAGAAAGCGCAATGATGGATGGTGAAAATATCTTCACCCCCTCGAAACCCTCCCATACTACCACCTACCTCCACTTGGGATCCTTCGTATTCCCAATCCTATCGGAATACGAAGCGCCTCTTCTGCCAATGAACAGTCGCCTCCTACAATAATCAAAGCCTCTCCACTACCAACAGTCATACTCCCAAAAAACCAAGCAAGCTCCAACTTCCAACCCCACCATGAATGAATGCCATCCCAGATACATTAAACCCCCAAGACCAACGGATCAATGGCAGACAGTACTCCCCAAGAACTACAACTAGGCCCCACCTGCATTGACGTGCTACAAGTGCTTGCAAAGGGGCCACATCCAGAGGCACTGTACATCTAGCCTACGATGCTATCTTTACGCTAGGTTTGGCCACAAAATGGCAAACTGCCCAGCCAAAAGAAGACAAGCACACCCTCAAAAACCCCAACAGGCGCCCCATTACCACCTTAAAACTACTAACTCCACCCCTCCCAACATACAACCCCTCAGAAAACCCTCCAATGAGAAAACACCAACCCTTACTCTCAAACCCATGCCAATGGCGGCCCAACCTTTCCACCTTGAGTGACCCCTTAAGAGAGATGTTTACAACCCTCCGGCAAACCTTTTCTCGGAGCACGACAAATACCTTGTAGCGACAAGTTTTGTCATCATCACGGCAGGAAATCTCTCCGATGACCTGCCGGGTTAGATGGTGCACAAGATCAGCCTCACCCACAAATGCCACCCAGAAGACATCCAAATCCTCCCAGGCTCGACCTCGTCGTACGTTCTTTTATATGCAGATGTTCACCTACAAAACTGAATAGTCTAGTATGGTTCCTACACCCTCCTTGGCACCACAATCCGGTTTAGGATACAAGAGTAGATCCCGAACTTCGGAATGACCGCTGACTCGCCAACCCATCAAGCATGGGTCAAGCTATACGAATTACAACTGCAAGCATACACTTCACCTAAGATCACAAATGTCCTCAAGCAATGTGGATATCCCCTCCACATCATGCCTTTTGGGAGGGATGCCAGCCATTTTCGCTATGCAAAAGCCATGATTGCCTCCAAGCACCCCAAGCACATACCGATGACATGCATGTACAGAGAGGGCCGCTACGCTGCACCCATTGAAGTATCAATCACCCAGTGAAGGCCATGGAGTAACACTCCTTTCATGCCTGCAGACGATGATGATTTCTCGCCACCTGCACCCTCCGACTTGATGCCTCAGGGCCCTGACCAAGACGCACACCACTATAATCCTCAAGGCGGCTCCTCGTCCTCCTCTCACTCCCAAAACTCCACCCGCTCGGCAAACTCCTCGAACCATTGGAATTTTGAAACCGCAACAAGTCACAAACCACCAACGTCTGCACCGACACAACCCACAAAGGATCCTGCAGATTCGCTGCTTCACGCAAAGGAATTCGTACCGTAGGCGCTGACCACTTTACTAAACCAATTCCTCATGCCAACTATCATGCGTGCAGTATGGTCCCCCAAAGTCAGGCTATCCCAACAGCCAGTGATTACAATCCTTGACCCAAATAACCCAAGTGATTGGAAAGAATACCAACTAAGCCAAGCCCAACAGGCCTGCCAGGCCCAGCGTGTCCAGGACCACTACACCTCAGATCTATTTGACCCTAGTATGGAGGCTGAGGCCTGGGCCATCTACAATGAGACTATGATGACAGAGTACCACTCACACGACTCAAGCTCCAATAGTTACATACACGCCGACAAGAACTCGACCTCGAAAGTTGAAGAAGAAGATATAGTCCCAACACTCCTACTGTTACTGGCTTAGCTAGTCAGAGATGGTCTGCAACAACACAAGGAGAACACATGTGACGAGCCTCAAGTACCAATGCCAGCCAAGCAGTATCAGGTACTGCAACAACAGCAAGACGAGACAAAGGTTGCGCAATAGATGACTGACGCCGACATGCCTCACTAGGCCAGCAAGGACAATGAGACCCACCACGAATTGAAGCACCAACCAAGTCCAAGCCCCGCCTTTTTGACAGCACAAGGAACATAACACAACGCAATCGTCATCTACAACTCGACATGAGGCTCGACCTCCCACTTGGCCACCCTGGGACCCAGACGCAGCCCGAGATTGGCGGGAAAACAATCCTCAGCACTCTTTCTACCATCCTCCTCCAAAAGAGGTAAGAGGGCATCGACACAGATGCCGCTAGACATTACAGGATAGGAGGCGCCCCGCACCAAGTAGCAAGTTTGCAACATCCTCCATACCACTGGACTGGAGATCACCCCGCACATTGAGGACCAAATTGAGGTGGCTGTGGCAAAGGATGAAGACAACGATCGCCCAAAAGCTCCAATTGTTGAATCAATGGCACTATAGGAGGTTGAAATCGTAGGAGTGAAGCATTATTTGTGAAGTAGAATTATCTAGGTCTCCTTTAAAGTACTACTGATCTGAAGAAGTTAGGTAAAGTTAGGGGATTGCAACATGAAGGTTCTGTTTTTTTGTGGTTTTTTGTTTGGATTAGTCAGGATAATTTCTAGTGTGCTAGTGGTAAGTAGTGGTCGTATCATCAAACAATGTTTATTTCTTTAGTTTTGGGTGATTTCTATGTACCTGCAAGTATGGAATGCTATCAATATTTTTCTTTTGAAGTGCAGTCTCAAAAAAATTTCAATGTACCAGAACAACAAAATACACTCCATCATGTTCTGGAATGTAAGAGGACTCAATGACCAAGACAAGAGGGTTCAGGTCAAAGGAATGATTTAGCTGCACAATCCAGATGTGATCTGCCTACAGGAAACAAAGTTAGCGACTATGGACGACTTCATGGTTAAACAAACCGTAGGTCGAAGGCTAGATGAGTTTTTGTTCTTATCAGCCCTACGAACAGCAGGAGGCATCCTCTATTCCTCTTAACCTAGAAATCCACAATACACCTACTCTGCATCTCAGGTCTCGACACATGCCATTCATGTCACGCTCAAGAGAAACCAAGATGGTGCATACATTCGAATAACAGGAGTCTACGAACCATGCAACATGCAACAACAGTGGGTCTTCTTCTCAGATCTTCGAGACAATAAATCAACACAACACATCCCATGGATAGTATTCGGGGACTTCAACCAAATTCTCAGCTTGCACGATAGATCGAATACAAACAGAAGCCCCAACCCTCATTTCCTACAACTAATTCACAATCTAGGCCTTCTGGACATTCCCCTCCAAGGCAGGCAATTCACATGGTCCAACAAAAGGCCTGCCCCAACCTTTGTGCACCTCGATAAGTTTCTGATAAACGTCGAGTGGAGCAGCAAATACCCTAACACCAAACAACTGGCACTACCAACCACGATTTCACTATCCCATTCTCTGTAGCTATCAGACATCCTTCTCACTTCCAAACACTTTTCGTTTCGAGAACTTCTGGTTATCAAAACCATGCTTTATAGAGGTAGTGTCTGAAGCATGGAGTAAGCAGCCAACTGCAACAAACCCGGTCGAATTAGCACAAAAGCTGACCGCTCTCAAGAAGGACATACGAGGTTAGGCAAAAGAGAGTGTAGGAAACATCAAGATATAACTAGCAGCATGCCATGCAGCACTCGGCTGGATGGATAGCACAAGTGAGTGAAGGTTGCTCACTGCACTCGAAAAATTGACTAAAACCTTGGTCAGAGAACAACTGAGGCATCTCTACAAAGACGAAGAGCAAATTTGGCAACAACGAGCAAATAGACAATGGATAAAGCATGGATATAAAAACACCAGATATTTCCATGCGATGGCATCAACACAAAAACGACGCAATTGGATACAGACGGTGGCTAGCAACGGACAAACTGCCACGATAGAAAGAGATAAAGCTCGTGTTTTCTTCAGACATTTTTTCCAACTCATGGGGATGGCACGCACCACAAATCAGCACTTTAACATGGAAGGAATATTCCAGGAGATACAAAGCCCAGATTCTGCAATGCTAGTGCTCGATGACACATAAGAGGAATTAAAACTTGCAGTAGCTTCCTTGGGAGCGAACAAAGCACCGGGACCAGACGGATTCTTTGATGAATTCTACAAAAAAATATTTTCACTGCTAGCCCCAGACCTACTGCAAACATTCAGATACATAATGGCAAATCCCCAAACGACTTTGTCGCCACTCAACAACTCATACATCGCACTGGTGCCCAAAAAACAAACCCCACAAAGCCCGAGAGACTTTCAACCAATCAGCTTGATCAACACCATCCAAAAAATATTTTTGAAGCTCGTTGCATCCAGGCTCCAAGCATCCATTCAAAAGGTCGTCTCCCCAATGCAAACGACATTCATTAAAGGTCGAAATATCCTAGAAGGCTTCCTTCATGCGCAGGAAATCATACACAAGGCTACTGCTCAGAAGGCAAAAGTTGCCATACTCAAACATGACATCCAGAAAGCCTTCGACATGGTAAGTTGAGAATTTATGTTGCAGGTTCTCAAAGCCAAGCGGTTCCCACCTAAATGGCAACTCTGGGTCCAACATTTAATCCTACCGGGTACCTCTAGAGTGATCGTTAACTCGGTAGCGGGGAAATCATCTCCTTAAGGCATGGCGTTAGGCAGGGAGACCCACTAGCACCATTGCTGTTTATACTCGACGTCGACTTCCTGCCCACATGGTTGAAACAACTATCGAACCACAAGCTCATCCAATCGGTCTCCCAAAGCTGCGAATGTTGTCTCTCATATGCTGACGACACCCTCCACATTCTACAACTGACGGTACAACAGTTTAAACTGATAAAGCTGCTACTCAGCATCTTCACAACGGTGTCTGGACTGGCGATCAACTTAGACAAGAGCGAGCTTCTCATCACAGCAGCACCCAATGCACTGACCAGCAACCTGGCTAATATTCTGCCCTGCAAAGCGACATCTTTCCCAATCAAGTATATGGGCTTCCCATTGAAGGACAAACGGCTAACAAAGGCAGACTATAGGGGGCTGATAGAAAAAATAAGGCAAAAACTCGCTGTATGGAAAGCATCCTTGTTGACAATTGGAGGCAGACTAATGCTATGTAATGCAGTCCTCACTGCAATACCTACATACTTCATGATGATCTCCTTGCTGTCGAAAAATGTCATCAGAGAACTGGACAAGAAATGTGTAAAGATAGATAATGAGTAAAAAAGATAAAATTTAATACAAAAATTGTATGATTTTGACAAATTAATAATATCAAATAAATATATACTACTAAAATATAACAATAAATAACATAAAAAAATCACAAAATTTCTTCTCATGTCACTTATCACTAAAAAAAATATACTACTTAGTACTTATTAATGAAATATTATCAAAGAAATATAATGCAAATCAATTTCTTTATCAATATATATGATGCATTATTTAATACTAGAACAAGACATGCACATTTCAATTTTCAATGATGTATAGAATTTTTTTAAAAATGCAAATTTTTCTAATTTTAATTTAGTTAATTGTTTTCAAGCTATGAAATAAATTATATTATATATATATATGAGGTGAGCTATTATGCTTCAAGAAGCCAAAAGAAGTTTGGCTTCACATACTCTCAACCTTAGATGTGAATCTCTTGCTTTAAGATTCGTACTTTTAATATATGACCAATCCTGAACTGTGGACCTAGAAAACTTGAAATTGAAAGTCAGTAAAACACATACTAAACTGGATTTTAAGATACATGAGTGATTGGAGAATTACGTCAAAAAGTTCAAATTACATAGAAGCCCTAAAAGCCACTGAACCTATTGAAGAACCGCGGTTGGTTTTGTAAAACCAACTGAAGCAACAAGAGGCACATCAACTATAATCAAGCAAAATAACACAATAATACAACTCTTGGTTAAGATAAGCGAAGGAATTGAAGATTGTAAAGAAACCGTCCAGGATATCAGAAAAGTTGTAGCTGAACAAGCGTCAGCTGGGACAAAATTTGATATCACAAATACAATCGAAGATCTACAAAAGAGTCTAAATAAGCTAAGTCTAGGAGAACCAGTCCCTAGACCTAAAAAGAAGGAAGTACCGTTTTTCGTATTCAAAGATCCACGTAAAATATTTGAAGAAGAGAAGAAGAAGTCCTCGTCTTCTTAAAAATGAACCGAACACGTACGGAAACCATTACGAAACCACGGCCGTCTATATCTAACCGTGAACAGAACAGCCGTAATGAAAACCAGACTCTAACAATAGATGATCAAATAAGAAACTACAGACGTGGTCATAGATTACGTCAGGAGATCTCAAGAAGATTACCTAGAAGGCGACAAATTGGGTATAACAGGAGTCTAGAGTCACAACTAAACTCGGACGCAGAATTAGATGTATCTCAGTTTAGAAGAGCGCAATCTGTTCCAGCAGAAACGTTGTATCAAGATGGTTGGACAGCTACACAACATCGGGTTTATCAGCATTATTCTGACCAAAGAATACTGACAACGGGTGGACAACAGTTGGAGTTGTCATTCATCACACAACAAAGCTATGAAGAAATTCGTAGGTCAGGCCTCCAACATTTGCACATTGGGTTAATTATGATTAGGTTGTACACTTTACACCGCAGAAACGCAGGCATTAACGCACTAGTTGTTATTCGAGACACCAGATGGGCGGATGACATATCAATCATTGGCACAATGGAAATGGACCTAACAGCCGGTACCCAATTGGCTTATCTTGCACCCAATATCATGCTTAGTATAGCAGATTTCTTTAACCATATCCAATTAGTTGTCCAAACTCATGGATATGAGAATTGGCAAGCAGGCGAAAGTAATTTGCTGTTAACAAGATCACTGATTGGTAGATTATCAAATACTAGTTACACTAGTTTCAGATATAACGTACAAAGGGTATCTGACTATTTAGCTAGTAGAGGTGTCCAGGCAATCCCCGGTCAATCACACACAACTGAAAGTTTACGGGGTTTACAATGGGTTATCAGACCACCTAGTATAGCAGAGGTACAACACCCTCAAGCAGCTGTTATTCGTACACGATCAGACATTTCAGTGATGTTAAAATTCAAGAATTATTCTGCTACAAAGCCAAATGAGGAACCATCAGTTGGTGTAAACGATGAAGAACAGTTATCTGATGATGAAATTACTCAAGAGACTGCCCTAGTACTATTCGCTAACGTGTCAAATGATGAAGAAAACAATGAGGAAGAAGACACATATTGGGAGTCTATCAAGCTAACGGCCAGTCTAGCTGAAGATATAGAAGAAGAACCTATATGGGACCAAGATGAAAATGATGAAGAGCATTTCGTGAATCCTTTTGCGAAAGGTGGTGGGAATGACAATGAAAAATTAGAAAAATTAGAAACAGAAACGGTATACGTTTTAGGCCAAGACCCAGAAACTGATTATCCAATCCTAAAACAATTCCTTAATAAACCTACCACACAACATAAAGCTTTATCATCCTCAATAACTTCCAATTACAATATACCACCTCAGCCAACTATGGGATTAAGAAATTATCCACCAGGAAGTCTTAGAAATGATCATGAGGCAGGAGGTAGTGGAGGTTATATGCAAAGACCCAGAGGCTTACCCGGAGGTATCGGGAGACATCGGAATGAACAATGGAACTTGTCCACAGCAATGCAAGAACAAGGCGCGATGTTAGTTCTACCAGAAGACATTGGCCTATACAACGATGTGATATCCAGATGGGAATCCATAACTCTAAATCTAATAAGTGAGCGAAACTTTGATAGTAATAAAACAAAAGTACAATTCATCGAGAACTTATTAGGTGAAGTTGAGAAGAAGATCTGGATACAATGGCGTATGGCGTTTGAGGCTGAGTACTTAAACTTAGAAGCCATAGCTGATGATACGCAGAACGTTATTTCACAAATAAGAAGAGTCCTGATATTAGAAGATCCATACCAAGGGACTACAGATGAGCAGGATCGCACGTATCAAGACCTTGAGAGATTATCATGCGAACATGTAAAGGACCTATTTCTTTACATGAATGATTTCAAAGTTCTAGCGGCAAAATCAGGGAGGATTTACCTATCTCCCGAATTATCTGAGAAGTTCTTTAGAAAAATGCCGCCACTTATAGGGAAAGAATTAGAAGAAGCTTTCAAAAAGAAATTCCCTGGCAACACAATTGGGGTAATTCCCCGGATACACTTCTCCTATCAATATCTAGCTGAAATGTGTAAGAAGGCTGCATTACAACGAAGTCTAAAAGACTTAACAATTTGTAGTAAAATACCCATTCCTGGTTATTACCAGAATAACAGAAAGAAATATGGGTTGAGGAAAGCCAAAAACTATAAAGGAAAACCCCATGATTCACACGTAAGGGTTTTCAAACGAAAACATTCGGATAGAGTTAGAAAGTGTAAGTGCTTTATCTGTGGCGAAGAATGTCACTTTGCCAAAGATTGCAGAAATAATAACGGCAATCTAGTTAGAGCAGCGGTCATAGAAAACCTTGATTTACCAGATGACCTAGATGTTGTCTCTGTTGATCTCAACGAACTGGACAGTGATGCTATTTGCAGTGTATCTGAAGGAGAATCCGGTAGAACTGAATATCAAGTACGTACGGCAATAGAAGATTTACCATTAGAAACAAACTTGATGTTACAAATAACTGATTTCGGGTGGAGGAGTAAAATACAATTACCCGAAAACCAAGAAAAATGTGAGCATAACTTTAATGATACAGAAGTCCAAAGCAGTTGCAGCTTCTGTAAACTTACCATTAAACCGGAATACGGTAAAAGATGTGAAGAATGTGGTTTACAAATCTGTTCATTATGCGCCCCGTTCTATTTCGGGATACAAGTCAAACCAAAGGTTTTCTTACAATCGAGACCTTATAACAACAAAGATGCACTCATTAAAGAATTAACAAATTACATAGTGTATCTTGAGGGTGAAAATGAGAGGTTAAAACAAGTGTTGAGAGAACAGGAACTAATCAGAGATTTGACAAACGATTTTAACAACCTCTCTACACAAGAAAAGAATAAAGAAAAGATAGAGGTAGAAGATGTAACTGAAGATGAAACGGCAAACGTTCTATTTGAAATTGATGAATCATCTTACAAAGCCGAAACCTCTACACCACACCATGAAAAGAAAAGAATATTCAACCGTCTATACAATTTGATAGTTACGTTTGAAATCCCAAACGTAAAACCATTTGAAATAAGAGCTATCTTGAACACCGGTGCAACAAATTGCTCAATTGATCAAACAACAATTCCAGAAGAAGCTCTTGAACCTAGCCCATACCCTGTTCAAATCACAGGAGTTAATTCAACCCAAATTGCGAATAAAAAGCTGAAAGGAGGACAAATGATTATTGGAGAAAATAAATTCAGGATCCCTTTTACATATAGCTTTCCAATGGGTATGCAAGACGGTATCCAAATGTTGATAGGATGCAACTTCATAAGATCGATGCAAGGCGGTCTTAGAATCGAGGGCAATGTGATTACATTCTATAAAAATGTCACAATTGTTCAAACCACAACAGAAACTGTTGCCCACACAGTTGCAATTGATGAATTGGGATTAGACGAAATTGAATATATAACAATTCAGGATGCGTTATATCATCAGTCCTTAATCACAAATCCCAAATTTGAAAAAAGATTCAGTAGCCTGTTATTAAGGCTTAAAGAACAAGGCTTTATCGGGAATGATCCTCTTAAACACTGGCAGAGAAACAAGGTCGTGTGTAAATTAGATATAATTAACCCGGACCTTACAATAGAGGATAAGCCGCTTAAGCATGTAACGCCGTTAATGAAGGAGCAATTTGATAGACATATCAAGGCGTTATTGGAAATTGGAGTCATTAGACCAAGTACAAGTAAGCATAGAACAATGGCTTTTATTGTTAATTCAGGAACGTCTATTGACCCGAAAACGGGAAACGAAATTAAAGGCAAAGAAATGATGGTCTTAAACTACAGAAAGTTAAATGACAATACTCATAAAGACCAGTATAGCCTGCCTGGAATTAATACAATCCTAAAGAAAATAAGTAATAGCAGGATTTTCTCAAAGTTTGATTTAAAGAGTGGTTTCCATCAGGTTGCCATGAGTCCTGAGTCAATACCCTAGACAGCGTTTATAGTGCCAGGAGGATTGTATGAATGGTTAGTTATGCCATTTGGTCTGAAAAATGCCCCTGCAATATTCTAGAGAAAAATGGATAATTGCTTCAGAGGAACAGAGGCATTTATTGCGGTATACATAGATGATATTCTGGTATTTTCTGAAAATGAAGAAAAACACGCACAACACTTAGAGGTGATGTTAGACATATGTGAAAAACACGGTCTGGTCTTATCACCAACGAAAATGAAAATCGCAGTACCAGAAATCGATTTTCTAGGAGCTCAGATAAATCGTGGAAAAATCAAGCTCCATCCGCATATAATAAAGAAGATTGCCAATTTTGATATTGAGCAACTCAAAGAAAAGAAAGGTCTTAGATCATGGCTTGGAATACTAAATTACGCCAGATCTTACATCCCGAAACTGGGAGTTTTACTAGGACCTCTTTACTCGAAAGTTAGTCCACATGGTGATAAACGCTTGAAAACCTCAGATATTGATCTTATCAGAAAAATTCAGGAATTAGTCCAGAATTTACCAAATCTGAGCTTCCCACCAGAGGACGCTTGCATTGTTTTTGAAACTGATGGGTGCATGGAAGGATGGGGAGGCGTGTGCAAGTGGAAACCCAGAAAACATGACCCTAAATCATCTGAAAGAATTTGTGCCTATGCTAGCGGGAAATTTGATGTTATAAAATCAACGATTGATGCAGAGATACATGCTTGCATGGAGACTTTATCCGCGATGAAGATTCATTACTTGGATAAATCTGAAATCACTTTGAGGACGGATTGCCAAGCAATAATCAGTTTTTATAACAAGTCCTCATCTAACAAACCCTCGAGAGTTCGTTGGGTGAAATTTGTTGATTTTGTAACAGGTACAGGCGTACAGGTAAACTTTGAACATATTGAAGGACGCTTGAACTCACTAGCAGATACTCTCTCTCGGCTAACGACATTTACTCTCAGCACAAAATGTCTAACAGACAACCAGGAGTTAATGTTGGAGAAGTTGGAACCAATATTGGGCGAACTAAGCAATGGAGAGAAAAACAAACAGTCAATACCGGAGGAACAAGTTCAGTCATTGCAAGAAAGAATCAAGGAAATCTTTCCGCTGACAATACAGATGAACAACATGCATACATATTCGAAGATCTCAGAAGGCCAAGCCAGAATCTTGAATCATACCAGGAAACCGCACAAAGATTGTCCGACACCAAGAAACTGCAGGTGCGAAACTCCTTGGTGGACATACAACAGTTAATTTCGATTATTGCGCGTGAAGAAGGATACTGCAAGCCATATCAACGCAGTAATTGTGTTTTAACTGATAACTACTGGGAACTTAAGGAACAACGTGAAAAACTAAAAAGAATTGAAAAAGACCTTAAGTTCATCCTTGAATTCAATGTAAAAATGTAGAGTTTTAGGAAGCTATGGTGAGCCTCTTTTATTTGATTTTTGAGTCCAAAAATTCAGTAGTAGTTCATGAGCTACTGAATTAGTGTGAAATAAATTAAGGTTCAGACTGGCAGGGTCCTACGGGTAACTGATGTCTTTTTAGGTTAAGTCTATATTGTGTGTTTTTCTTGCTTTTATTTTGCAAGTGGAAGTCCCTTTACAGATGGACGGACACAAGCTCTACAAGAATGGGTTACAGGTGGATGGATTGGAGCCGTTCACCAAAAGTTTGCTTTATTTTGAGTTGAGTGGAGTGTAGTGCTCAATTATATGAGCATCTTTTTGCTTTGAGTGGAGTGTAGTGCTCAATTATATGAGCACCTTTGTCCTTTGTCTGAGTGGTTAGATGAGTCACCCACTCACTTTTGTTGTCTTTTGAGACAGAGTATTGTGGATATCAATTTATTCACATGTCGATGGGGCCCAATGAGCACCCGATGTGGTAAATTAGAATCCAGACTCTTGAGTCTCTTAGCTTATAAATACCTTGTGTATTCAGAGTTGCTGGACACGCTGAGAACCAGCAAGTCTTACTTCTCTAAGTTTGACGATATTAATAAAATTCCACTTTTTCCTTTAATTCTTGTTCATATTCCGCAAATACCTTTCTTACTCTCCCGCATCCGTCGTGATCTGTGAAGTTTGAAAGCTGAGATCCTGAGATCGTACCCGAACCTGGTATCAGAGCTTAATTTTTGGTTAGTATCCTTCATGGCTTTCTAAATTCTTTCATAATTTCTAGGAAAACAGGGATGGAACGGTCAAAATTCTAATTAAGTTGAAGGGAAAAGTGTTAATTAATACCGAAAGGCTTGAAGTTTGGGAGACGTGAACTTAGTATAGGCGATAAAGAGAGAAAAGTACTCAAAGGAGAGGAATAGTACCGTGACATTCGTAATATTAAGAAGGCACCCAAATGAATGGCTAGAAAGTTTAAATCCGACGGTTAGAAATAGTCTGAAGCCAAAAAGGCCTTGGCACCATGAAGCACGATAGCCTATCTCATATATATATATATATATATATATATATATATATATATATATATATATTTATATAATTTATCTAATGAATAAAGGGTACGATATAGCTCTTACTCATATCCTTATTCGATAAGTCAACAATTTTTTTCTTATCCATACGGCCATACTCATGTCGAATAAGCTAATGAAATTTTGTTTTTATTCATATTCGCTTTAACGGGTATGATAATTGATACGAGTCGAATAAATGACCAAAATGATTTCATTGACAGCTCTGTATAGGCTCCTAAGCGGACTTCTTAATTAGTTACTTTCTTTTTTTATTTCAGTGGTAATTAATGCAGAAATAATTTTAGGAGCAAGCAAGAGGAATAAAAAAAAGAAATGCACAAAATCCTGCCAGCTCCTATTATAAAAGCCAAGGAGTCGCGACCGTTGTGCATCACTTGAAACAGCGATTCCTAAAACCAACCAAAGGTTCCACAATGAGCTTCCTCCCGCCTCCTCTTTGATTTTCCAAAGACTCCATCTTTTTTTCTTCTTCCCCAAAGAGAGAGAGAGAGAGAGCAAGAGCGATTCTGAGACAATGGGGTTGATCGCCATGGGAAATTTGGTAGAGGAGGAGGCTGAAATCGAGGACGTAGAGGAAGAAGTTGTCGAGGTGAAAACGAAGGTAGTCCTGGTACCTCCGTTCAATTTCTCAATGGTCGATGAGGGGATTTACCGATCAGGTTTTCCGACATTGGAGAATTTCGAGTTTCTCAAGGCCTTGAATCTGCGCTCTGTTGTGTAAGGATTCTAATTCGGGAAAATTTCTCTATTTTCTCTCATTTGCTATTTTCCGCTAGTTTATTGTGCATGCGCTTGGTTTGTGCCCTTCAATTTGGGGTTTTCTTCCACGAAATTCTTATTTGGTGACTCATGAAAGGGGAATTGTGGATCGCTTGTATCAAATTCTATCAATTAGGACATCTTGAAGCATTCTATTTTGGTTCCTCAAATCTTGTATATAGCCCTTTCCCTCCCAAACGGATGATTGCACATGTAATTTTCACTTTCCTTAAATCGGAGTTGTTTTGTGATAGAGAAGCAATGTGGTTCTAATCTTGTTGATTAATTTGTTTTTTTTTGCAATTAATAGCTACATGTGCCCCGAGCCCTATCCCGAGGAAAATAGGAAGTTTCTCAAATCTCAGGGGATAAAATTGTTTCAATTTGGCATCGATGGTAGCAAGGTAAATAATTTAATTTTGTTTCATTCTTCTAAATTTGAACTATATCCTCCAGTATCGAGTAAAATTTTGGCTCTTAATTTGTAGTCACTAGTCAAGACGTTGAAAGTACAGTTGAGTAATAAAATTGGAGGATGCTCTATCCAATTCGAACTCTTCCTTCTACCATAATGTGGCATAGTACAATGATACAATCATAAGAACTAGAATTGTTCAAGCAGACAAATTAAACAAGAATTCTAATTTTATTTAGTAGGATGATGATTGTGATTCTTCGTGAAATTTGTCAATATTTAAGTTGAGTAAATGATGTGTGTGTTGAAATTTGGCAAAAAAAAAAAATTTGTTTTTTTCAACCCTATTTTAGCTATATTTATTTTTTACTTGTGCGACTGTAGGAGCCTTTTTTCTCAATTCCAAAGGAAGCCATTACTGGGGCTCTTAAGATCCTTCTTGGTATATTATATGTATTTATCTGATGTCATAAACTGCTCTAATATTTTGTGAACTTCTTATTTAATTACTCTAACCTGTTGTTCAAATTATTATCTTCTAGATGTAAGGAACCACCCTGTCCTCATCCATTGCAAGCGTGGCAAGGTATAGTTAGCCTCCTAATTTAATTTTGTCCTTAATTTAATGTAGCCTATTTATGGTTGCATCATGTAATAGTTGGATGCTTTGTACCATATATTGACACTTTAAATTTGGGGCCACTGTCTACAAGACTACAAAGTAGTCAAACGATTAATAACATTCCAGTTTGTGGGGCCTTTATATTTTGCAGGCAGATATGGCCCGTGGGCCCCTTGTGGGTCTTGCTTGATTTTAGGATGTGGAGTTAAATATTATAAAATATTCAATTTGTATTTTATAATTATAACCTACACAAGTAACAGGGTTACTTTTGAGCTTAAATTACGTGACAACCAGCGAACTAATTTGTATAAAAACCACATAAACCCACTTGTTGAAACCAGAATCTGGAATCCAGAATCCTACCAAAATAGAAAAGTTGAAAAGTACACCTTCTAGGAAAAAATTCCAAAGGCTGCTATATAAAATTAGCTTCACTTGACAAACAACAATCCAGTAGCTATCAGTTTTACTGGTAGCAGTCATAATCACTGTTTTGGTGTGGTATAAACTGGTACCATAATCTGATACTAATATTTGTCACAATATTTCTACTGGAACTAATAACGAAATTGTGTAATTCTTACAGTTCTCTTCTCTGTGTACAGCATAGGACTGGTACTCTAGTGGGATGCTTTAGGAAGCTTCGTTACTGGTGTCTCACATCCATCTTCGAGGAGTACCACAGGCACACTGCTGGGAAGTCTCGAACGTCAGACCAGCGTTTCATTGAGAACTTTGATGTGTCTACTGTGAGAGACTGTGTGCTTGGTATCATGTATCGGTACCATACGATTGGCCGCAAGAGTAAGCGCCTATTGTATGAAAGTGACAGTGGTAATCAAGTCAATGTTGCCTACTGATGAGAGTATCTCAGTGATGATGTAATGCAACTTGGCATATTTTTAGTTGCTGACTTGGTTGCTTTTTTTTAATGGGTAATAAGTAGTATGAGATTGTATATATGGTGTGTTTTTAAATGTCCTGCCATCTTGGTGACTTCTCTTTCTGATCTCTTGTAGTCTCTCTTTGCATCCTGCGTCCTTGTATATAACATTCTCTCTGCATTTTCTCTAGGAAATGAGGACCTGCTTTCAGGAAATTTAGTTTTCGAAGTAACAAAATGGTTATAGGTTTAACTGTTTGTCCTTTATTCAGTAATTTATTTAGTTTACTTTTTTATTCTTTTCCATAATTGCCGCATCGACAAAAAATGAGAGGCTTGTTGACAATAGCATGCTTTACGTTATGGAAGAAAAGATGTAATAGGATATTCAGAGATCAAAAGAAGAATTATGAAGTCTTGATTCAGGAGGTCGAGGATGAGTGGAGAACCTTGCAAGGGAGAAGGCAATAGAATCTTTACTTTTTCTTTTTTCAGCCACTGTTTCATATCTAATGAAGCAGTGGTTTTTTTTTGGCATTGTAATTGAATATTTTGTTCAATGAAGTCAAAATAGGGACAAAGAACCCTATTTTTCTCCAAAAAAAAGACGATTGTTATTTGCTGAACCTTCAGTACTCCTCAATAGGAGTGCTTGATGATTTCAGAATTAATTAAACATATATTTGTAGGGATGTTTATTTGATGCCTGTGCATTTTGGTACAATGTAGTCCTCTAAGATTTTATTGCTTTTTCTAAATATTACTGTGGTTTTTTTTTTTTTGTCTTAGACTTGTTGGTGGCATTATGAAATTTAGATGATTTTATAATTCAATTCAACTTTTCATGGCCCAATTTTGTGGCAGCTGGTTTATGAAAATAGTTACTAGAAAGGTGGGACTGATAAGTACTGGATTCTCGATAACATACTTTCACCTTTATTATCTTAACTTAGTTTGTCCCTTCTGAATCAGGTTCGAACTTCATTCCCTTTAGTTTTCATGATCAGTGTTATTTGGAACTGAGCTCGATGTAGGGGAGGTAAACTATGTGACTTGATGGTTAATAACTCACCTCTTAAAAATCATATGTTTCTTTTGTTGAATTTTACAATCGTACGTGTCATATGAAACGCCATATGAAACGACAAGTTTATGACTTACGTGTTATACAATTATATATTAATTATATGTCATTAATATCCATAATCAAGTGATTAATAAAGTATATTTATATATGGATATAAAGTGTTGTAGGAAAGGATCCTTTAATGTGCAGAAATTATAGTTGGTAATTAGTAATTTATTGATGGACTGAATTGCATAATTGCCATTAACCTTTTCTAAAAGGCACCTTATCTCCAAGGACAAGTCATCATCTCTCTCTCAACATAAAATTTACAGAAAAATACTCTAAGTAATTAGAGAAAAGATTAAGGAAGAAGACAGATCGTTGTAAAGCCTCTTCATCGGGTTTTACAAGGAGTTGCCGCGTAAGGAAAAAAGGGAACCGGCGACCGTGACTTGCTCTTTTGTAAGACCTCGCTGCTACACCGAGAAGTGGAGAAGAGAACACAAAAGGAGCACAAAGAGAAGGTTCGCACCGCTGTCCGGATAAAGAAAAGCGTCAATTCTGAAAGAAGAAAGGCATGGAACAAGGTTAGGCTTCCGCTAAGTTTTCGATTCTCTCTAGTGATCCTAGGATTAATACTAGAAGTATTATCAATTGGTATCAGAGCCAACTTGATGAGAACCATAAGGTTGTTCCATGAAAGGTCTGAATATTCACTTTAAATTGACAAAATTCGATTTTTCTCGGTATTTTCATATTTCAGGATTTTCTTTTAAATCTTGAATTCGTGAAAGGTTTTCAAAAGGATATGTACATATTTTTGCATATTTTTAAAGGTCTCGAATTTTCGGATTTTTTGGTGAATTTTCTAGAATTTTTCGGAATTTATTTGGTGGTGATATTAAGGATTTAAGGCAATTAATGCAGAAAACCTGATTCAGAAAATTTCAATTTTTCATGATATATCTTGATGATTTTCAAGTATTTTCATGAAATTTTTCAGAGAAACAAGGACCTTATTACATTCTCTGATATTACTGAATTTTTGGTGATTTAAAAAAAAAATCGGATTTTTAAAAGGCTTTTTACAGAGTGTTATTTAATCTGGAAAAATACTGGTAAATGGGTGATTTCAAAGGAAAATACGAATTAAAATTTATTTTCTGAAAAAATAAATTTTGGGAAAATTCTATAAAGTTTAGAAATCAGACCATTGAATTTTTAATGCATTAATTGATGGTTTAATTATTTTATTAGACCAAAAATATCACTATTAAAATAGAAAATGCAATTAAAGGTATTTAAATTGCATTAAAGTATGGTTAAATTATAGAATTTCAAAGGAAAATTTTTAGAAATTCTAAAAGGTCAGTAGATTAAGATAATAAGTATGATATTAGTGTAAACTTAATTTACCAAAATCTTGATCTATGCATCAAAAATTGCAAAAACAGACCCAACCGTTATATAACGGTTAGATACCGTTATAACAGTTTAGTGAAAAGTCGCGTATTTTGGCCAGAACAGATAAGAACCAGAACCAACCGTTATGTAACGGTTACAATCGTTATAACGGTTTGAACTGTCCAGTACATAATTTGCTTATTCTGAAAGGTTGTACTGTGAACCAAAATACCTGACCAATTATTTTAATTTAGTGATCTGTTTAAGGAATAATTTTGAATCATAATAGAACTATTAAAGTATATATCTTAGTAAATAAATGATTATAATATCATCTCGCCAAAGTGAGCTCTCATATCAAATGATTATTTATTTTCTAATTTATAAAAGGTTATATATATGTTGTATGTAAGTACTGGATCGGCCCAAAGGAAGGACAGTACTTAGCTGAATCATATATAAATGGTTAGTGGTAAATAAATGGTTGATAATTATAAGGTTAATATGTGATTAGTACATCGGTCCAAAGGAATGTGACTAATTGACATATAAAGAATTATCATATTTTATTTACTACGCCTAATTGTTGGACAATATTAACTGACTCCAAAGAGCACTTAGTATTGAAAAATGATTAGAAGATGGAGTGTTCTGATTATGATTTAATTTTATTATTAAAGTCTAAGGTTTTAAATGTGTTGCTTGTTCTTTGAAAAAATTTCCAGCAAATATTGCTAGCATTAAGGATATTTCGACTCTCAATGGTTATAACTATAAGGAATGGAAAGATCAATCGGAAATTGTTCTTGGTCTTGTTGACCTGGACATTGCGTTACAGGCTGACAAGCCAGCGGAACTAACTCCAGACAATACTGATGATGATAAACTAGATATGTCCCGCTGGTTAAGGTCAAATCGCATATGTCTTAAGGTCATGCAAAAGACTTTTCCTGAGACTTTCAGGAGAGACGTTTCTGACACCACTACGGCTAAGGAATTCTTAGCTGATATTGAGCAGAGATTTGTAAAGAATGAGAAAACCGAAATGGGTAATCTCTTAAAGAAATTCTGCTCAAAACAGTATTATGGAAATTGTAACATAAGGTAGTACATCCTTGAGATGACTCATATGGTTTCAAAGTTGAGGGTCATGAAATTAGACGTGTCGGATGACATGTTGGTTGTCATGATCCTTAACTCGTTACCTCCTAAGTTTGGACATTTTCTTTTGACCTATAACTGTCAAAAGGAAAAATGGACAGTTAATGAGCTCATATCTCATTGTGTTCAAGAGGAGGAAAGGTTGAAGAATGAAACTATAGAAAGTGCTAACTATGGAAGCAGAATTTGCATCTTGTTATCAAGCATCAAATCAAGCGATATGGCTACGTAACTTTGTCACGAGGCTGCGGGTAATGGAGACTATTCAGTCACCATTGAAGATGTATTGTGACAATAACTCTGCGGTGCTGTATTCAAATAACAACAGGAACTCAACCAAGTCGAAGCACATTGACATAAGTTCCTGGCTGTTAAAGAAAGAGTCCAGAATGATCTAATCAGTATTAAGCACATTGGTACAGATTTCATGATAGCTGACCCGCTGACTAAGAGTTTGATTCCCAAAGTTTTCCATGGGCATATTGCTCGTATGGGTGTGATTTCAGCGGATGATATTCAGTTTTAGTGGGAGTCTGAGAAGGCTGTTGTAGTGCTTAAAAGATTAAATTTATTTACAGACATTTGTTTATATAATATGATGCACTCTAAAGTTAAAGTTAAAGGCTAAAATTTTAAAGTTATATTGTGCATGCATATTATTCAGTTAAGGTTTTATTTTGGATTCGGTTGATCTCAAAAGGTAAAGGACCAAGTTGGAAACAGACACGTAGATCACATTTCGTGTGATTTCCACACTGCACATTCATTTCATGATTCATGTCATTTAGTTGTATTAGCATCATGATTTATGTCGGTCTAGTCACTCATAAATGTGGCGAAGTGCTGCTTAAGTCTCTTGTTGATATCGCTGATGGACGGAATTGTTTGACACTTAAAGTGACAAAAAAAGAAAGAGCTCTGTTAATATATAATTAAAGGTTACACACATAGTCCAAGTGGGAGATTGTTGGATTTTACAATCGTACGTGTCATATGGAACGCCATATGAAACGACCAAGTTTATGGACTTACGTGTTATACAATTATATATTAATTATATGTCATTAATATCCATAATCAAGTGATCAATAAAGTATATTTATATATGAATATAAAGTGTTGTAGAAATGACATTTTAATGTGCAGAAATTATAGTTGGTAATTAGCAATTTATTGATGGACTGAATTGCATAATTGCCATGCACCTTTTCTAAAAGACATCTGGTCCCCAAGGACAAGTCATCCTCTCTCTCTCAACAGAAAATTTACAGAAAAATTACTCTAAGTAATTAGAGAAAAGATTAAGAAAGAAGAGAGATCGTTGTAAAGCCTCTCCATCGGGTTTTACAAAGAGTTGTCGCATAAGGGAAAAAAGGGAACCGGCGACCGTAACTTGCTCTTTTGGAAGACCTCGCTGCCACACCGAGAAGTGGAGAAGAGAACACAAAAGGAGGATAAAGAGAAGGGCCGCACCGCTGTCCGGATAAGGAAAAGCGTCAATTCCGAAAGAAGAAAGTCATGGAACAAGGTTAGGCTTTCGCTCAAATTTTCGGTTCTCTCTAGTGATCCTAGGATTAATACTAGAAGTATTTTCATCTCTTCTATCAGATTCCTTTATCAACTAATCATATGTAAGCTAATATTGAAAATGGATGGTCGCCTTGAGACTGTCAAAGAGAAACGGGGGTGATCTATGGTTTCAGTGGAAATATCATGAGAAAGTTGAGATCATTGAAGATATCATGTATGGATGGATGGGTGGATCGCCTGAGGGACAAGTGCCCATGCTAAGACAATCAGAGAAACTACTATTAAGTCCTTTTTCAATTATCTTGAATTGTTCTACTTTTAGAAACTAGCTAGATGTGGATGTTCATGTTACAATAGCTATCTGTTTGCTTTGAGTCTGGTGTCTTGTTCATGTTACAATAGCTATCTGTTTGCTTTGAGCCTGGTGTCTTGCGCTTTCCTGGTCGAACCGGGTTCTCTTGTTGATTCTGATTACATTGCCCTGATTTCAAGGTATGCAGTCTGTGTATTGCTGATATATGATGGATGTTTTCTGTTTGAAATGATAAAAGCATAAAATTTAGGTTTTTTTTATTCTGTCCGGACATGTACTAGTTAAACATGCCATGTTGATAATATAATTTGTTTAAAAAAAGAGATGAAATCTTAGAATTCAAAAATTCCATGCCAGTCTGTATTATACAAACGAGAAATATATTACCTTATAACAAAAAGAAATGTTGGCCAAGCCTACTTTTCTCGAAAAACAAAAGAGAAATGCAAACAGCTCTCAATTAGAAATAAAATAGTTCTAATTAAAGCTTAATAAAAGTACAGTACAAAAAGAAATTGATCAAAATTGTTTACATGATTGTTTCCCAGTCAGGACCAGACCAAACTGACCTATGTATATAGGAGAAGAGCTAAACATATCTTGAGGTGTGTTCCAGCTATCTGTCCCGAAATTGTTCGATCCGTCCGATCCAATATGTGCCACGTGTTGAACATCGGTCGGAAGCCCAATCTCTATCTCTTGTTCTGTGTCTTCATCTCCATCTCTATACAATTCAAATAGCTGAGACAAACTTTTGAATCCCTTAAAGAGTCTCTGAATCCCTGAAATGATGTTGGTTTTTGGGAAATTTGAAACCACCGGCGCGCTTTTCATGTTCTAATTTTTTCAAATCCTGGGCTAAAACAATTAAATGGTATGAGCCCCTAAATGTAAACGGTTAAAAATAAGAAAAGATAACAAAAAAAGCCAACTCATGCAGAACTTGCTGATCAAAATGAAGACAAATAAAACAGAAACACGAAATTAACAGGAAAGTATAGCTGAAAATTAGTAATAACCTGTTAATCTCTGCTTGAGATTATTCGGTGTTGCCACTCTTGTTTACTCTTTGAATTCAGAAACTTGTAAAACAAAGAAGGTCACAATCCCTTTTATAGTGAAGAGAAGTGTAGAGTGCAAGGAAAGATAAAGACACTAGTAGACTCTAGTGAAGATGGTTGTTAGAGGGTATGGAATTTTAGTGAGGCAGTAGTATCATTGAGTTGTGCATTTGCTTTGCTAGCAAGATATATTGTTACCCTCCTACTTGCAGAAAATTAAAAGGGAATTGAAAGGTGACTCTTTATCCAACATGGTACTATTGTGACACATTAACTATTTTGTTTTGTTTTTTTCAGAGATGCTCCATTGCATGAGAGTTGGCAGTGAATTTAGTCATCACTTCTCAAGTCAGTGCTTGACTGCTCAAGCACACGTATTTATTAATTAGTGCATTTAGATTAAAAATGAAAGAAATAATTCAATTGATGTGTCGTAATTGCTTCGTTTTCTGGCAAGTCTAGACTCTAGATTCAACATATCACACATCATACCCTTGAAAAAAAAACAAATTTTAATGATTGACATCCTATCTCATTTTATATTTTTATAGTACTTTTCTTTTTCTTTTTTACAAAAGTGAACTCAGTAGGTATTATAATATTTGAATTCCCAAAGTGGCAAGAAAAAACATTTACCTCCCAGGAATTAAATTTTTGGAAACATGGACATTAGATATAGCATGTGGCCAATTCATTCCTGGCAGAGATATCAGCATTGAAAAGAAGTATTTATTATTTTGGAATCCAAGGCTAGTTAATTAGGGAAGTGAAATTATGTTTGGTGAATTGGTAAAGGAGAATATTCTGGATCGCCCCCAAGAAATTGTACAAATTTATCTCTTTAAATATGGCAGCGATAGTAATAGATGGAAGATGTTGGTCCTAGTTGATAAAATTAGTGCAAAAGAATCACATAAATTGATCAAATGAACAATACATTGGTGGCCAGTATATGAAAATAGATGTGGTTAGTAGACCAGTATAAAGAATCACATAAATTGATCAAATAAATAACTTTTTTTGGACAAACAATACATTCCTGACTACTGTTTTTTTTATTTATTGCCCATAGGCTTACAACACACAGTCACAAACAAATCAGAAAATAAACTTGAAAAATTTCCCCTAAAAGTAGCCGAGGGTGCTTGAACCCCAGACCTCCTCCATGAAAGCCTTGTGCCTCATCACTACACTAGGTAGGGTTTGACATTCCTGACTACTGTACACTGCTCATCGGGTATGGTAGCAGTCTAGCAGACAAGCATTTCAGATGTCGCAGATTCCATGTTTATATCTACTGGAGAAGCGTAGATAAACAGATGGGAGTGAAAGAATTTGAGATCATGAGGTTTAATTCAAATCATAGACTAGAGTACTTCTCTTTTTATCTATTCTGAGTGATTCTTAGAATACAGTGTATATGAATTGTGAAACATGATTGGTATCAATTCATTCTCTTACGAGAATCTGTAATCAGTATTCACCGATGATCTTTCAGTGACCTGCAAAATATAGAGAGAAAAATGGAAAGATATGATGCAGAAAAATTACAGAAGAAGACGGTGTTCAATCACTTTCGTTTATAGTAACAATTTTATGTGATTTAATGTCTAGAGCCATAGACATAGTGTTTCCTTTTCGGGTTTTAATACACCAGTAATGATATTTTTGTTTCTTAAACTGACTCGGATCTGTTCTCATTTTTAGGTAAAGACAACATCCAAATATCAACATTGAATTATTTTCTTCGGACGCGAGTGTTAAAACCAAGAGGAAAAAGAAGAAAAAAAAGAAAAGAAAGGGCATACAAGTATACAACGTATAATATATTTAATATTACCGTTTTGTCAAAATACGTCACTTTCAGATAGCACTAAGCACCAAACGATCCAACTAAAGTGCTCTTCTACATTTTTATGTGCTTCAAAAGTCGAGAATGGACAAGTAATGATGGCGTATAATCACGGACGACTGTGATTTGATTCAGAGAACAGATATTTTGACTGATAGATAAATTTAGATAAATTTTGAACGATCCACGTCGAAACAAACAGAAGACAAGAAGGAATTTGACAAGCAACGGATTTTGTTCCGTCACTTGAGCAGAAGTAATTTGAAAGAGGATATATATTTTTTTTAAACTGAAGTTATTTCAAAGAGCTAAAGAGCGTGTGAAACATTAAGCTACTAAAGCAACAAAAGGTCTGTTCGCCTGTTCTCGTTTAATCGTATTGGGCCCGCAGGTTTATATAAAAAAAAATGCGCGAGGACCAGAAAATGAACGAATTAATGCATAGCATTAATAACACTTTTATCTAATGGCAAAAACAACAAAAGGAACTCTCAAATGTACAATCACCTTACGGTCATCACAAGATTTTGGTAATAGGGTTTGAAAACGCATTGAGCTTTGAGTTGCTGTCTTTGTGGCTTGGACATAAACTACGAATTGTAGTACTATTTTTCAACTTCGCATTTGTATGGCATTGGTGAAATGGGTTACTTGTGTATATTAACCTTTATAGAAATTTCAGATATGATTCTAGCCACAAATGTTCCATACATTGTGTACAGTAGCCATTTAAATTTAAATAATCAATAGTCACATATATCATTTTATGTTTACCACTGTCACATTAGAAGGCATAGGAACCTGTAGCATTTATGATTACTACTGTCACATTAAAAGGCAAAGGTTTCGCAACCATTTTTTAGGGGTAATATATAAAAACAAATTTGAGCACTGTATTTATACAAGTCCTGGAGGTAATCGCCGATTGGTATGATGACGCAACCATAAAGAATAAATAATCATCTAAGCAAAAGCTTCAATTAAGTTGCGTTGCTACAGAATTTCTACACGGTTACTGAGATATTTATATCATGTTTACTGAATGTCACTACATAAGTAACAATGCCAAAATTTAACCCATCTTCCAGCTAGGATTGTTGCTCATTTACTGTCCCCGTGAATTTACCTCAACTAACCCAGCCATGAGTTGCAAAACAAATTTTCAAATTCTCCTATATACTAACAACAGATCATTACTTCCCTACAATTTTAATATAACCCTCAAGTCCCACGGTTAATCACCCAATCTCAAGAACTAAACCAAATTGTGGTGCAGGAAGAAAGAACAAACTTAGAAGAACAATATGGTAATCACAATGGAGGATAGAAGTACGACGAGAGGGAAAAACCAAGGAAGAGAAGACCACCTACAGTCGCAACTGTACGTTGCGAGATTTTGGAGGCTAGCATGCTTCCCCCCACCACAGCTAATGAGGTGCAAATGGTGTGGCCCACTGCTGCACCTATGGCAACTCCTATAGCATTTTTGTGGGTTGCCAGCTGCAATTGTTACGAACAAATATCAACATGGAGATACGATACAACAACAACAACAAAAAAACAACAAAACTTTTATTTCCAAAAAAATTGGATAAACTAGAAATGAAATTCAATCCAAAATGAAAAATCAACAAAATAATAATAATATAAGAAATAATAAAATAATAGTAAATATAGAAGTACAGTGATGATAATAATAATGCTAATAATAATAATACACTATTCTACAAATCATAAGTTCAGACTAACACTCTACGTTGTTAATCCTGAACTAAAATCGTACAATTATACCACTACTTCTAAAATTAAGTCTACCACGATTCGGGTACGTGAATCGCTCCTATTTGACGCCAACTCTTTAGAGACATTTCATGTTTTTAAGTCTCTTTTTACAAGTTCATCTCATGTCAATATCAATCGACTCTTACCTCTTATGTGTTTTCGATGCGGCTTAAAATCGCACTACGTACAGGTGCATCGAAGGCTTTCGCTGGATATGCCCATACCATCTCAAACGATGTTGAACAAGTTTCTCTTCTATCGGTACAACCCGACCTTGTCACATGTATCGTCATTTCTAATGCGATCCCTTTTTGTATGCCCACTCACATATTCACTATAACATACGCATCTCTGTCACGCTCCTCTTTTGTATGTGTTTCCCTTTAGTAGCCCTGCATTTTGCTTCATACAACATTGCAGGCATACAACATTGCAGGCCTGATCGTCGTTCTATAAAACTTACCTTTCAACATTTGTGAGACCTTCTTGTCGCATAGGATGTCAGATGTCTGTCTTCATTTTATCCAACCCACTTTTATTGTATTGCTAATATCTTCATCAATCTCGCCATCACTTTATAGCATTGATCCCAAATATCGAAAGGTATTTCTTCTAGGCACTACTTGTCCATCTAAACTGACATATCCATCTTCTGATCGAACATTATTGAACTCGCACTTCATATACTCGGTCTTAGTCCTACTAAGTCTAAAACCTTTTGATTCTAAAGTCTTCCTCCACAACTCTAATTTTATACTCACCCATGCCTTACTTCCGTCAATTAGGATCACATCGTCCGCAAAGAGCATGCACCAAGGAATATCGTATTTTATATATTTTGTTATCTCACGGATCACTAAGGCAAAAATGAAATGACTCAAGGCAACATGAAGATACAATATAAAAAATAAATTTCTCGTGTATACCTAGGAAATAAGCAAACACCTCAGTAAGCCAAGATCTACAGAGTAACATCATAGACACTTAAAATCTCAAGATTTTGTTTCTATCATGTATTCTCAGAATATTTGATGCGGTATATCTGATACTTAAGAAAACAGCACGTGGACTTACACTAGGGCTCTAGGCACAAACTACATAATGTGAAATAATCACATTACAATTGAATTCATTGTCTCAGAAGTAAATACTAGATAATGAAAGAAAAAAATTACCGCAATGGTTGCTATTTGGCTACGGTCACCCCATTCAGCCAGAAAAGTCAAGATAAATGACTGAACAAAAAAGATAAACATACATGAGTTTTTTCAGGTGCTGAAAGTAATATAACAAGCAAGGTGCTAGATTACCAGTAATTACTGGTATTCACCAACTCAATAATCCAATGCCAAATAAGCCAAATCCAACGAGTCTACAAGTAGAAATGCAATAGCAACCGAGCCAATTAACATGGGTGATACAGCAATGTAAGGCCTACGGGTACGGTACAGTAGCCAGGCCTGACCAGTTCAGTCCACTGCGAGCGTTAAGCATCATAATCCCTTGATAAAACAAATTGAAAAGCAGTAGCCAACCAACAAATGAGGAATAAGAACAATTTACCTCAAGAAAGATTGGAGTGCAAAATCTTGAAAAGAACCGGCGAATAGGACTTTTCCCTTGCCCTGACTCGAGCTTCTCTTCTACCTATAAGGCAAAAAAATTATGTAAAGTAACAAATCAGAAGAGGCTATTTATATGTGAAGATGTGAACTCTAAAACAAGCATTCCGTGAGTTAGTATTGGAAATTTCTTTCGAATATGGTTGGGAAGCCAAGAACAATAATTGACAAGTAGAAAGCATGCCTCTTCAATTTCTTTTTTCTGAGATGCCTTTGGGTCTGACTTCCATGCAATGTACAGCAACCGAAGCCCAAAGAAAGTATACAGTACTAAACCAGGTATGAAAAAGGGAGGTCAGAAAATAGTTCAAACAAACAATTCCAACATTTTGGAATTGAAATATGTCGAGAAAATTGTAGTAGTACTATAAATAATAATTAAAAATGAAACTTATACCTGTAGCTGCACTATTAGTGTGTTTCCTAGATATCAGGTTCGGCACTATCCTGCCCAGTCCAGTTGAGAGTATCTTAATAAGTAAATGAACAAGTATTAGTAGTATACTAGTATGAGCATGAAACACGGAGAAAAATACAACAACACAAAAAGATACAGGGCATTCTTAGAACTTACAGTCATGACAAATAAAGCAGAAAGAGCACCTGACAAGACAATTGATTTTGGATGCCGCATTGCCATGAGAGCAGCAATTATAAATGTTTCATCTCCAATCTAATACCCAAATATTAAGAAATAATTTGTTATAAATAAAGTAAGAAAATTGAAGCAACATAGACCAAATTTACTGGAAATATGGAAAAACTTAGGCTTTATTGGGATAGGAATGCACATTTATTATCTATATCTCCATTCAAATCAAAGTTACATGGAAAAGTCAATAACAATACTGACCTCACTAACTATGATCATAGAAAAACTAGCGAATAACGCATCAAAAAGCCCAGGTCCCACTTCATCCAAATCCACACCATGATCTCCAAGTTCTCCATCTTTAGCAACAGATTTTATAACAACCTGTATCTCTCAATTATCAATAAATCGGTTTAATGCTATGCAGAAAAGCTTATAAATCCCTGGTTGTCTAAAAAAAGGCATGATTCTCACCTTAGACTTGCGACCTAGCGATTGAGAAACTTCAGTCGATGTATTTTCAGAATTTACCTCCTAAAAAACAATAATTGACAGAAGATTTGAACAAAAGAATGCACAATTTATAAACAAGCTTCTAAACAGATACACCGTTTCAAGTGAACAGCATCTTCCAATCAATAAATCAACCAAGGCAAGTTATACCGGTGGTGGTAATCACGAACAGTCAGGTTCAGGAACGAAAACCCATACTTCATCACATTACAGCATTATCTTCCAGAAACACTCTTAATTTGAACATAAAACGAAGAAATCTTACCTGAGCTGTAACCAATTCGATCGAAGAAACCACCAAAAGAAAAAGAAGAATAAAACCGATGAAAAACCGCCCCTTTCCAGTTGTAGGAATAAGAGTCGGAATGGCCATTTTGCAAATGGATTTCCGATCCAACTCGAGAAATTAGATCTGATCTAGTACATAGAGGCAGAAATAAAAATATATATCGAGGTGAAGGGAATTAATTCGAAAAAAGAAGATCGACAGGAGTACGATTGGGAGAAATCACAAGTAAGAGAACGAAACAAAATTAAACTCACCGATATAGTGTACTCTATTGTACGAAGCACGACACCTTTATGCCGTTTTGCTCATCAGCATCTACGAATTAAACGAAAAACGTATGATAATCGTAAATATTCCGAGTGGAAAAAATCTCAAAACCGAGTTGAGATAAAATAAGTGGGTAATTGCATGATTTCTGGTGTATTTCCACTACGGAAGTACTGAGGAAATAGACAAATACACCAGAAATAGACAAATAGTCAAATTCGGCTGCTTGGGTTAGAATTGGGTGCGCAAAAGTTGAATCAAACCCGACCCATAAAAGCCCAATGAAGAGTAAATTATAAGCGACTATTTGAAACTGGGCCAAAAAGCCATTTCAGAACATTAGAATTTGATCAAGAATAGAATAGGGAATCTTGGGGAAACACATGCATGGACAAGGTCAAGAATGGGGAAATTATTTGGCGGGGCCCACGGCTAGATTTGTAGGGTGCATTATTGGGTACTTTTAACTGTGTCGGTGGTCATTGGGAAACCCACTCCAGCTTTATTATTTTCTCTTTTTTTGAACTTTCGAGATATGAGATATCGTCATTAGCACAGTTGGTTCCATTGCGATGTCAGCGAGATCGTAATGAAAAATCGATCTGCTCTCAGTCTTCCCTAGGGTAGGGCTTGTCCTTCACAAATCAAAATAATAAATACAGATATGTCGAGCTGGCTCGCAAACCAAGTAACCAATACGAGACAAAACTGAGTTACACCAAAGAATTTTTCCGAAGCCGGTCTCGAACAAGTCATGACACACAGTTCGACTCGCGCTCCACGCGAAAAAAATTAAATTTTAAATTTTCGTATTGAAATAATAAAATTATAATATTTTTTATAAAAAAATAAAAAAGTTACAGAAAAAATTGAAAAATATTATCTACAGTGATTTTACTGTAGCGTGAACAAAAAAATTATAACACTGTGGCGACCAATAATAAAATTATAACACTGGAAATAAACAGTGACAACCAATGTTGAGACATGAATATATAGAATTCTGTTAACTTGTTATTTAAGAAGAACATGTAGTTATAGTAATTTAAGATTTTAAGACAAAATAATTTAGAGTATTTATTGATTAAATAAAAAAGATAAGAGTTTGCAATCACAACTTATATGGAAATTCAATAGTCTTTTAACCAACAAAAAAATTATTACATTAATAACTTAAAATTATATGGTATATTTTGAGTCGACCTATTCACATATTTGCATAAATATGCACATTTTGAGTCGAGTTATTCGCACAGAGGCGAAT
This sequence comes from Eleocharis quinqueflora, assembly GCA_964058865.1. NCBI lineage: Eukaryota > Viridiplantae > Streptophyta > Magnoliopsida > Poales > Cyperaceae > Eleocharis > Eleocharis quinqueflora. The sequence goes on along the minus strand of CAXKVX010000069.1, from coordinate 20,085 downwards.
TCAGTGTAGGCCAGGAAGGCAAGCACTCCTTTCGAAAAAAATTTTTGCAAAATAACTTTGTATATTTATACGATTTTCCATTTTTTGCTAAATAATCATGTATTTTTAAAATTGTGCATCATTTTGTCCTGGAAAAAAATTATAAATCTTGCACTCTGATGGAAATAATGGATTCGCCCATGTATTCACATATCATATATAATTTATTACATCAATAATTACGCTTGTTATTTGCATATATCTACACATTTTATTGTAGAGGAGGGATCGGATGACCACAACTCTAAATAACCACAAAGTTACCACAATTATTTTTTTCATTTTCGAAGTCTAAATTGTTGATCCAAACCGTTAAACATGATATCCACAATAAAAATATGCTTCCAGATCAAATTTTATATTTTTTGGATTTTATGTACTATTTATTAAGATGGATGCAAAAAATGCCAAAATTACAATAACGTGAACCATTGAATTTTGTATGCATCTTAATAAATAGTAAAAAAATTCAAAAAAAATTAAAATTTGATCTGGAAGTGTATTTTATGGTGGAGATCATGTTCAACGGTTTGGATCAACAATTTGAACTTCGAAAATGAAAAAAATGATTGTGGTAACTTTGTGGTAACTTTGTGGTTATTTAGAGTTGTGGTCATCCGATCCCTTCTCTTTATTGTATTCTCACAAACAAATATATGTTAGAAATTATTCATATTAAATATCAAAAGTGTTCATAAACAACGCTATTAGAACTAGACCTGAAATTTGAGCTTCGCTCAATCTAATTAGAACTGATAATATATGCATAAAATTCTATAAATTATTTTATGTACATAAAATTTTATGAATTATTTTATGGAAAATATATGAGTTATATACATGTGATATGAAAATAATTATATGAGTTATACATAATATGATTTATATAAATGTCATACAATATTAAATTTAATGTGATATAAAAAATACGTAAAATATGAAATATATTCATATTTTATATGTAGATAGTATGAAAATATACGCATAATATTATTTATAGTATATGATGTATTTATATATGTATATATAATATGAAATATTTTATACATACATAATATGAAAATATATACATTTTGATATCCATACATTTAATTTGTGACTTTTGATATTCATGCAATTAATAAAAAGAACATAATTAATAATGCGATAAATATATACATTTTGATATCCATACATTTAAAATTGTGCATCATTTTGTTGCAATCCTTACTTGAAATTATAATTTCATAAAATCCAATTTAATAGGTGATGTCACAATCGAAGGACCAAGTTATCTTCACAATTGGCGACAAGCAGTTATTCGAAATCGATGATGTGCAAATGCTGAAATTGAGTGAGATAATGGACATTCTTAAGTTGAGTTGTTGGTTGAGCATCTCGCTTCTTCAGACTTGGTGCAAGTAAGAATCTTTAAACTTAATATCTATGCTATTAGATTAGTGAAATGAATATATAATTCCAATATGCATATATACACGCAAGGCTCTTGCACATCATCCTTGGAAATTTGCGTTTTAGTTAAAGTTTCTCTTTCTTGATCCTGTCTCGTCCTCGGAGACAAGTGTAATTAAGAATTATGCCACCACGGTGAATTATATTAAGAACTTCTTCATTGCTATCGAGGTCCCAAAATCCGTCATTTGTCTGTCGTACATTGAACGGTTAGAATAATTATCCTTTCAATAATACAATCACTTAATATGCATGCATGCTAACTAGATTAAATGTGAATCGTAGAAATCACTGGTACCTTTTGGTTTTGCAAATCTCCTCAACCCAGATTTATGAGATTGATTCTCAAAACAAATCGGAAAACATGCTTGAAATCATTAGGGCTGTGAATGCGTAAGTCGTCATTGGTATCATTTCTAACACTTAATATAAATGATTGATTATACTTATTTTGACTTCTATCAATTTTCACAGGTCGTTGCGGCAATATTATCAGGAAAAGGATTCGAGCAAAAGTACTAAGTTTGAGATCCGGATTGACAAAGTAAGTGTTCTAAACTTAATCTCAACTTCATTCGCAATTTAAGGTTTAGGATTTAGGGTTTAGGCTCTAAACCCTAAATACTAAACTCTAAACCTTAAACTCTAATTAACTCTATCTCAATTTTCATTCGCAATTTAGTAGGATTTGAGCCTTTATTAAAATAGTTTGTTACTTTCTAAATTTTTTAGAGTCCTTCGCAACCCAATGACTGGGTGTGCGGTTATTATGTCATGTGGGCGATGTTCTACATAGCGACGAATTACAACGATGTACCGAGCTTGAGATCGTTAAAGCTACATGTGCGAAATTTATTTTCCAATGAATTATTTACAGATAATTAATTTGTGTGATCGATCTGCAACAATAATGCTAATTTTTTCAGGAGCTCGAGCCATATCTCGCTTCATATCTGGATAGCGATATCGAACAGGTAAAAACAATGCTTTGCGATTATGTTAGTTATTTTTTGTTATATTTGTGATTGTATGTGATATTTGTGATTGTAAGCGATTATCTCGCTTCATATATATGATTGTGTATTTTCCATATATATGTATTTTTGTGATTGTATGTCACTTTGTATTTTATGTGTATGTGATATTGATAGATCATTGTTATATATGTGATTCGATATCGATCGATTGGTATATATGTGAGTCGATATCGGTTCTTGGTATATATTTGATTGGTACATTTGTTTTGATACATATATATATATGAGGAGGGATCCATAGCTGCCATCCATTTCGTAGTTGCTCACAATCGCTCCATCATATCAAGTGTAAATCGTCGATCCGGACCGTTGAAAATATTCTCTATACTAATGTAGACTTGGAGACCAAATTTCATATTTTTTTGGAATTTTTTTACTATTTTATCGAAAGGGTTGAAAATTAGATATTTGTAAATCGTTAGACAAATAAATTTTCAATCCATCTGATAAAATAATAAATAAAATATATATATATATATATATATATATATAAAATTTGATTTCCAAGTCTATATTAATATGGAGAATGTTTTCAACAGTCCGGATCAGCAATTTACATTTGCTACCATGGAGCGGTTGCGAGCGGTTTGAAGTTTGGTGACTACGGATCTCTCATATATATATATATATATATATAGAGAGAGAGAGAGAGAGAGATAGGCTAGAGTGCTCCATGGAGCACCAAATCCCTCGTGGTCCACATCCATTATCTCCTATTTGAAAATTCTGACGATCGATCCGAACCGTTGAACATGATCTACATATTAAAATCTACTTGGAGATTGAATTTTACATTTTTTTGAAAAAAAAATCCTATTTTTTAAAGAGGTAGAAAAATTGCTAATCAAACGGTTTCTGGACCAACAAAAGTTGCAATTTTTCTATATATATATAGATCTTGTTCAACGGTTCAGATCAGTCGTTAGAATTTTAAAATTAGAGATACGATGTGGAGCATTAGGGGTTTGGTGCTCCATGGAGCACCTTAGCCTATATATATATGTGTGTGTGTGTGTGTGTGTGAATATCAACAGGGATGCATTGATATTAATATTGGTATTTTTTTTTACTAATGGTACCAATTGTGTTTTGATATTTGTTGTATTGATACGGCTAGCAACAGAGGGCTAGCCACAGAAAATCAGCTCTATATAAAAAAATTCACATATTACAGCAGACTTCTTCCTGCCCCTACTTTAAAATTCCCAGCTCAATTATACAATTTAATAAATCTACTATAACGGACGTTGCATGAAATCTGCTATAATATGCATCTACTATAGTGGCGTGCTCGAAAAAGCCACTATAATATCTCACCCTATTATAGCGGGGTTCAGTGTAGGCTCGCTATAATATCATCTCTACTATAGTGGTACTTGGTTACAGCCCGCTGTTATTGCCTATAATTTTAATAGCAGACAGTAGTAACATTTAGCAGCTCCCCCCCCCCTTTAAAACTTCTCATATGTTCGCTATAAAAAGTCAAAATTGTAGCAGTGAACTGTGAAAGTCGAGGAGTAAATTGTTGGCTGAACCGTCGGCTTTATAATCCAAACAGTTGCAATAATTTATATTCTTTTTTTTTTGCTTTCTGCTCATATCTTTGATCTATCTATTATGGTAGTTATGATCTAATCTGAATTCTATCATACTTGAATTATTATGCAAGAAATTATTACAATTTATGCATAATTTAGTATTATGTTGATTTTGCTTTTTTGTAGTTCCCTGATACGCTTTGCCTTTGCCTATTGCACAACTAATAAATTCTGAAAGCATTAGTATATCATGATATTATTTTGTAAGGTGAACAAACTGAGTTTGTCTTAGATTAACAGAGTGACAGGATTGCCAAGTATTCCTTGGTGATATTATATTTAATTTGGAGGTCATTTTCACATGCACTTTCAAGTCCTCCAAAAAATGTGAAAAGGAGAAAATTAAGGGCAGGCATTATATATATTCAATGCAATCTTACTAAAATTGAACTCATCCTCTTTATGAAAAGTATTACACGAGAAAGCAATGATCAAAACTTGTACTATATATACAATAGAATTTTTTTTGCAAACTAACTCAAGTCAAGCTCAAGTTGTAATGTACATTGTTTTGAATAATCTAATATTTCCCTCTCTTTAATATATCTAAATTTGGAGAAGTACATGCTGTACATGTGAAAGAGAAGAAGAACAAAAAAACTAAACCAAGGAAAACCAATGTTACCTTCTCCCTATCTTGTTCAATGTTTCTCCTATTTTTAGGAGAATGCAAAATCAATTCAAAAAACTGACGACAATTTTCTCCTACGACTAACGCTTGCCATTTACGATCAGGCTCGCCGGTGTTTGATCGTTGGCCGACTATGATCACTCCTTGTCTGTACCGTGCATATCTAGCGCAACAGTTAAGTGCCACAAGCCATGCACTCTCCTTAGGTACATATATACCTCTTTCAATTTATCTTTTGTCCTATGTTTTGTTTGATTATTTTTTATTGTGATGTGATCAATACATGCTTCAAAGGGTAATGCAGTAATGCCCATTTTTAATCACAGAAGAATTATACGATATTCTGACCTTTGCAAAATATTATCAAGGCGAGAAAATTGTTATTCAGCAATTGTGGGTTTGGGTGATAATTAATAAATTATTGGAATTTCTCTTCGATTCATATACAAACAATCGTTCTATTTTTTAGGGTTAATTTTCAGGAGCTCACTAAGCTTTGTATCGAATTTTTTTTTTTCACTAAACTTTGAATTATTCATTTTAGTTATTTGATCACTCTCTCATTGTTTTTAATAAGATATTTTAGCAAAAATTGATTGACGCATGCATGACAACTATATTTTAAAGATGAATTATTACGAAAATTTCAGAAGAAAAAAAGAAATTCATGTCAATTTTGTTTTATTTTTTATAAAAAAAACTATTAAGTAAATGACTAAGTTGAGAGATATACGAAAGTTCAATGACTAAAAATGAACAATTCAAAGTTCGATGATTAAAAAACGAATTTGATAGAAAATTTAGTGACCTCCATAAAATTTATCCTATTTTTTAATATATAACTAAATGAGCCATCATTATCTAAAACCAATCATAAGAAGCAAGAAAGAAATCCAATTTTTTTTTAAAAATATATATTCCAAAAAATCATTTTTACAAATCAATATTCCATTAATCTGGATTATTATAATGTAAGTTGCAAAAATCATTGGACATAGGTAAATCACCATCCAAGTATAAAATTAATTTCCCACTGTTAAAATAATTAGTTACCAGTAACCAATTATTATGATGCTCTAATTCGGAAATTCTTAAATCAGACAAATTCAAGTCATTTCGAGTAGGTGTACGCATCCATCAATGCAAATGTAAAGAGGAGGTGATTTAATATCTTTTGAGAGAGAAAGAGAGACCAAAAAAAAAGATAAAGAAAACATAGGTGCAGCAAGCAAGCATACCTTTACAGTTTACACATCATGATAAAGCAGCATTATACTTCACTATGACACTTAAGTGCATATATTCCCTAATATAATTAGGGATGAAGTCAACTCAATTAAGACCCCATGAACCCTTAGTTCACACTCAACCCCCTTCCTTTATCTAGAATTCTTTTTCCAATTTCCTCTTTTGCACTTGAGTATTCTAGAACAAAATAATAGTTTTATCACATATGAAGAGAAGTTGGCAATAGGCACTAACAGTTAATTAAACTAGGTGTTAGTTGGATACTTATCTGGTGTCGCTCGGCATCATCGAACGGCCTGTGCAGAAGAGCACGAACGATGCGGATTTGATTCATAGAGATTCTGCATTTGAGAAGTTTATTTGCACGAATCTTAACGCAGTTTGAAGGTCGAGATTATCTGTGCGGCACGAGCTACGTAGCACAAGATCCGATTCCGTGTTAGTTTTTCTCCACGTGTAAATCAGTCTGAATTTGTTAGTTATAGTTAAAAAATAAATAAAGAGAACAATGCAACTCCTAGTTCTCCAAGAGGCGATGTATCTCACGTTTTCTATAAAATTTATAAATACTGTGTACTTTTTTTAAGATGTAAATTTCTAGTTGATCAGTCCATCCTCTAAAAAGTATTAAGAGAAATTACGGTTATGAAATGAATATTAAAAATACTACGTATTATTATAATAAGAAACTTTTACCAATATGCTCCGAGATTTAATTTCTAGTATCAGGAAATGTACTAAGTTAATAAGAATTCTCTATCTTTGTTGATTTTGTTAACTAAAAGAAATTGCTAATATTTGTCCTATATTGAATTTGTTTTAAGAAAATTCTAACATACCATCAGAATTAAATTGACAAACATCATAGATTCATAGTTATCAGAATGAACTTGACATTATCTCTTATCATTAGTGGGGATTCCTTGACAAACTTTTTTGACAATCTTGGCAACGGATTATCAAATAAATTAAAAAATATTTAAAACTGAAAATATAGTCGAATTCTTAAACAAATAGATTAATTTGTTTTCAATTTCATGTAATTTGATCTTTTTTTTGATATTTCATCAAACACCATTATATATGACCCATTGCAAAATTCAATGAAATTCGATTTTAGTTGATGAAAAATCAAATGACCCTTAAATTGCGATCAAAGATGTTGTTGTTGTTGTTGTTGTTGTTGTTGTTATTATTATTATTATTATTATTATTATTATTATTATTATAACCATAACTTTATGCCTTAATAGTAATTTGAAGTTTGGTAGTAGTTCACATTTATTAGTATTCAATTACTTCATTGAAGCTTTTTTAATATAATTTCTTTTTCCAGTTTTGCCTGTTTTGGTAAAGCTTCTATAGATATTTTTTATACAAACAAATTAATAAATAAAAAGAAATGCTTACGCTTGCAATTGCATCTGCCCTTTGACCTCGTCTAAATAAAATTAAGACAATTTCAAAAGTTCCTTTGTTTATATATTAATTAAAATAATAATATCTGTTTGGAAAACTATGTAATCAAAAGAAAACCTACCCCTAGTAAATGGTGCGAAAGCAAGGCTTGCGCCGTAAAGTCTGAATAAACCAGAGGCACAAATCACGAATTCTTTTATTTTCTGTGTGGGACCCATTATTTAAATAGTGCTTAATTCCATGTAGCTTTCAATAAATCACACGGGCTTAATTACACTTGTCTTCTCACCCAATCTACCACTGCTATTTAATATTCGATTGGTGTAGTGTAGAGTTGATTTATTGAAGTGATGCGGTGCTCTCTGTTGTAATGTAGCGTTTTGTATTGCGGGTGAGTATAGGAAAGAATTTACATGACACAAACAAGCGGTCCATGTTCTTCTACCGCGCAGCGCAGTACCGCGCGTCGCCTCGACCGCCCGGATGACAATCAGAAATGATTTTAGATATGGGACACGAATCGCGAGAAAATCGAACGATTCTCTTCGCGTGCAGTGCGGTACCGCACGTCACCTGATCTCGTTCCCAAACAAATTGAGCAAAATTAATAACCTATAAAATGGTTTCTATATGGAGAAAAACACGCCATCAATTCCAACGAATCTGTATCCTCCAGAATAATGCGGGGTTCCGAAATAGTCAGCGGGCAACATTGTTATGCTGTAAATTCGTTGGTATCGTAGCAAAATCACTGTGCGAGCAGTCTCGTTGCTGTAGCAGCGGTAGAATGTAGGGGGCCCACTACTACTGACTATTTCAGAGAATGTGAATTCAATTCCAATATCAATATGAGAAGGAACAAATATTAGTGTAAAAGAACTATTATTAGGAAAAAAACAACAAAATATTTTTTACATGATATTATTATAACAAACTTATCTTGCATTAATGTTTAATGATGAAGAACGATTCATGTAGAAAGTTTTAGTCGTCTTGTTAATTACTTAACTAATTACCCATTTTGTACTATGCATATAGATATAGATCATTAAATTGAGATTTAAGTTGCTCAATAAATTTTTCATATGAAAATATTGTAGGAAATTAAATTTTGTGATTTTTGGAGTTTTCTAGCTATTTTTTAAATATTTTTTAAAAACAGTCCAGATTTAATACTACAAAAGTGTCATTTCTGGGCTGTTTTTAAAAATTATTTAAAAAATAGCAAGAAAGCTCTAAAAATCACGAAATTTTATTTCCTACAAGATTTTGATATGAAGAATTTATTGAGCAACTTAAATCTCAATTTAATGACCAAATTAAATACAAATGGACTCATATTACGTTATGTGGTGTACTATGCATATTATTTTAGCCATGCTAGTTTGATAATTACAATTTGAGAGCTAAAAGTTAAATTAAAATATATTATTGCCAATCTACTGCAGAAGTTTAAAATAGTTACTTTCTGGTGAAATATTTAGCTAAATTTTTATTAAAATCATATAGTTATTTATTATTATCATTAATTATAGTCCAATTTAAGTTGATTTTGTTCAGAATAAAAATTGTCTTTCTTTAATGACCAAATCACTAAGAGCATCTACATTGGTAATTGTTTTACAATTACTCATACTGATATGGGTTATTTCAATTGTTGGATTGAAGATGAATTACTATTTAAGAAAATTTGCTTATTAAAAAATTGTTGCTTAAGTGAAATACTAGCAAAATGATTGGACAATATTATTTCTCTCTCTTTAATTATAATTATTAGCATATTGTTGGGATGTAGTGTTTAACCATTTATGAAACTTTTAAATTGCTAAAAGTGATGATGTGGTTGCTTAGCAATTAAAATTAATTGTTTCAATGTTGATGCTCTAATAAAGGAGAAAAAAATTCAAATTAAAAATAAAATAGGATACGAGTTATAGTACTATAAACCAACAACATTAAAAGCTACAAAAAATCTAAATAAAACATAGGAATTTGAAAGGAGACGGATGGGACGGTTGGCGCAATACTGTTTCGTTGTTTTTCATTTCATTAAACGAAGAGAAAACGAAATGAATTTTTTGCTCTCGTTACAAAACGAACAAAAACAAAACGATATGAATAAGAACGAAATAGTTAACGAAACTAAAATTTTCATATTTGTTTCGTGAAAATAAAATGATTTCTGTAAAATAAAATGATTAACGAAACAAAATTATATTTCACAAACGAAATAAAACAAAATTAAACTATTTTATTTTGTGGTTGTTATGCACATTACACCCTACTAGAGATAAAAAAACAAGAAAAAGAATCACCTGACGCACAGTATCATATGTACACGTGGCCTCTTTGGAGCCGTTATTTTCTGACATAGCGGCTTGAGTGGGTCCCACAGAGACAGGAGGCCAGCAGCATTAAATATTTAAATGTGAGTTGCTGTCGGTTACTCCTGGAGCATGCTCAACTGCTCAAGCCGTCAAGCGGCACCTAAACAATTTTATTAAATGCTAATAAGCTACACACTTTGCTCATGCAATAAATTAGCGGAAGAGTTAGGTTGTTGACCAATAAAAAATTAGGACTTTGATACTGGTTTTTATTAAATGAAACTTTCAAGTTAAGTACATTTCTACTTAATTTATTAAAGTTTAACTTCATTTGGATGTAAATAAGCAAAAACTTAGGTGTAACATTCTATGTGCTTCCTGGATACTCCAATTAATTCATGCTATTAAATGCATTAAGATTCGCATCATATATTTCAATCAAATGGTACGAATTGATTGGAGTACCTACGGAACACCTAGAATGATGCACCTAAGTTTTTGTCAATAATCAATCATTACAAAGCACATTTGAATGTCTTCAGCTTGTACTTTTATACTGGATTAGATATTGAATACAATTTAAAGAGGTTGATAAAGAAAACACAAAAACATCAACTTTCAAATATTAACATTTGATATTAAAATCTAAAATATTAGAGGGAAAACATTCAACTTAGTGAAATTTAACATTTTGATCTCGACTATAAGATATCGAACCGAGAGAATAAGTTTCTTACAAGAGGGAGAAAGAATGATCTCGACCCAAGCTTTGCCGAGCCGAGAGAGAAGATATTTAATATTTTTATATATGTCAGTTTCTTATTGACGTCATTATAAATAAATCATAAAAAAAGCTTCTACTTTAACTAATAAAAAATATCACATATACTTTATATATTCATATTGAATAAATTATAATCAGAATAGCTATACTGCAATCTCAACTCTTGTAACATACATAAAATAACAACATTCCATCCAATTTGTTAAGATGTTGTGTTTGGAGTGTAGGGCTGTTATTCGAGCGAGTCGGGGCTAGTTCGAACTCGGCTCGTGAATTATACGAGCCAACTCGACTCGTGAATTATACGAGCCAACTCGACTTGAATCACCAATGTTGTTTCGAACTGAAAATTCAGCTCGTATTTGACTCGTGAAAAACTCGAGCCAGCTCGTAACTCATTAATTAGCTCGAATTAACAATTCAGTTTGCTTACAAGTTTAAATTCTATCGTTTATGCATTGAAACATTGACTAGAGCCAACTATGCAAAAATAAAATCGACTACTATTTATATCAATATAAAGCAAAAGAAAAGTTATGATTTTTTTTTTTAATGAAGGTACCAACATATTACATTCCATGTTTGGAGAAAACAATGCATGCAATCCAATAATCTAAGCGAGTTAACGAATGAGCTGGCATTAGTTTAAACTCGGCCCGTAAATTATACGAGCTACACAACTCGAGTCAGATTCAGCTCGAGTTGAATCTGAACGAGCTAACATCCGACCGAGTCACGAGTTGTGACTTGTGAGCTTTTTACCCAGCCCTATTGGAGTGAAACACAAGTTTAAATTAAGTCTCCACATTAAATATGATTTGAGTTTTTCTGCTTTTATTTTTGGTGCATTCTAAAGTAACTCTTAAACCAATCCTTGCAGTTCGTTTGGTCTTGTACAATTTTTTTTTATTTCTCTGTTAATTACCGTATATAAATAAGTAAATAGTTGTGAACTCCCACAATATTTTTTTTTCAAAATGTTTGTGAGAAAAGTAGCCAAGGTTCGGAGTTTTTTAGATGCACTGATCAGAACGGTAAAATTTTTATTGTTCGGCATTTTTTTTTGAAAAATTCAGAAACTTTAGTTTTTCAATCGTTTCGGTACCCTTTTGTTCTGGAAATTATTTACAATTTGATCATGTATAAAAAATTAATTATAGTTTTGACTAAATTCTAGAAATTTAATTATAAATTTGATCAAAATTTCTTTAAATTAGAACCACTCAGATACGAAAATTGAAATGAATATATATCGATTGTTATGGGCCGTAAACAAAAAGACAAAATTATAATTAAATGACCAAAACTTTTTTCTATACATGGTCAAAATCGTAGTTAAATGTTCAAAATTCAAAAAAAAGACAATCGTTCTATTAGGATTGTCAATGGGTATGATAGGATATGGAAGTAGGTATTTTCATACGCATACCCTACTCATACCCATTAAAATTTTCTTTATTCATATCTGTAAAAAATTTAGAGTAATGAAACGGCTAACGGTAGATAATGAGTAAAAAAAGATAAAATTTAATAAAAATTGTATGATTTTGACAAATTAATAGTATCAATTAATTATATACTACGAGAATATAACAATAAATAACATTCTAGATATTACAAAAATCACAAAATTTCTTCTCACGTCACTTGCCACTAAAAATATACTATTTAGTACTTACTAATGAAACACTATCAAAGAAAATACAATGCAAATAAATTTCTTTATCAATATACATGATATTACTTAATACTAAAACAAGACATGCATATTTCAACAATGTATAGATTTTTCTTTTTTCTTTTAGAAATGCATTTTTTCTAATTTTAATTTAGTTAATTGTTTCCAAGATAGAAAATAAAAATACATATATATTTATATAATTTATCCAATGGGTAACGGGTACAATATAACTCTTATTTGTACTATTATCTGATAAGTTAACGAAAAAAATTCTTACTCTTACTCATATCCGATAAACTAACGAAAAAATCTTACCGATACCTACCTTCTTTTTCATAAGAGCAGAGAGAATGGTATCAAAAGAACCGGGTACGATACAAGATCAGATAAACGATCCAAAGAATTTCATTGAAAATCCTATATTCTACCGTTCGATAATAAACTCAAGTTTCAAACGATATTTTTTTCTGCCACTTTGATTATTCAATCGAAAAACTTCAAACTCTTAACTACTTTTATCAGTATCATTTTAATAATTAGCAACAAAAAAAAACTGAACTCCAAGGTACCGGCACTAAAACGCTGTCACGGTGCTTTATGTACGGACTGCTCCACGAACTACAGTAATGTTTGATAAAAAAAAAAAACTACAGTAATGAACTCGTGTTTTCGTACTTCTCTTTTTCTTTCTTTTTTTGAGGTGCGCGTTTTGTTCGTTCCACACCCACCTCGTTCCCACCTGCTTGTCTCTACTCCGCCAGCCTACTCACACGTGGCGAATCAACTTTACAATCGTATCAAATCAAACCATTGATTTCCTGTACCAACGGCCGATCTGAAGAAGATCCTCTGGTTCACGTTAACCTTAAAATGTTCTGAGAGTGAATGGACCCATATCGTAGTTTAATTTAATTAAACGGTTTCCACTCTATCTTTCATTTACTCTAACCTTGTATTACTTTATTATCTCTTCTAACTTATGGTAATTGAGGTATGATAATTGAGGTTTTTATTTAATTAAATAGTCTTTTGAATTAATGATTTTATACGTGTCCGTTTGTTTTTAAAAATTAGACCTGTCATAATCTAATTAATTAATTAGTTCTGAATTGAAAAAAAAAATCTTTAAATGTAAGGCTTCTTGGTTGCACCAATAGAACATAAAAACATATAGAAAGAAAACTAAAATCATAGAGTAAAAAATATTTTTTTATAATAATAGTGAGTAGAAGAATAGCGATCAATAATAAAAAATTTACATTGTGCCAAAAAAATTGATATTTTAGTGTGCATTCAACGATTATAGTACACATTTTTTTTATAAGTATCATTCACATTTAAAACAAATTTTAGTTGTAAATTAAAACATTTGGATATGACGTGTAATCAAGTTTGAGTCAATATGTAAAACCACAATGAAGTTTTGGAGATTTAACGAAGAATGATCAATAAAATTTTAAACTTACTAACTTGATAGACATTTTATCTAAATAATTAGAAATAAGTATGTAATTTTTTAATTTGAATATTTTCTAAGTGATGCTAACAGCACCCCCTAACTGCCCCCTTTCGCGCCCTCGGCTAGAAGACAAAAATAATTAACGCTCTGCTCTGTTCGCTTTCATGTATATCTTTATTTTTAGGTCTAAAGTCTTTATATTTTAATTTGGACAATTTTCGCCCTCTCGCCCTCTCGCTTCTAATTTTCAATTAAGAACTAATTAATTAGGAGTTGTGCTAAAATACTTTATAAAGCACCAACATTCATATACTTTAGGCTCGTATCTCTATGTACACAGTGCAAGTGACCGATCAAGACCATTGAAAATGTTCTCCATACTAACATCTATTTGTAGACCAAATTTTACATTTTTTTGGAACTTTTTACTATTTTATTGGATAGGTGAAAAATTCATTAATCTAACGATTTACAGACCTCCAATTTAACCAACTTTGCATACATCCGATAAAATAGTAAAAAAGTTGCAAAAAATGTAAAATTGCGTCTCCAAATTGATGTTAGTATGAAAAAACATTTTCAACGGTCTTGATCGGCCATTTGCACTTTGTATCTCGAGATATGAGCCTAAAGTATATGACTACTGATGCTTTATAAAGTATTTTAGTCTAACTCAATTAATTAGTTAGATTAAGATAAGTCTAATTTTAAAAAACACAAACATACACGTATAAAATCGTTAATTCGAAAAGACTATTCAATTAAATATAAACATCAATAATCATAAATTAGAAGAGAGATTATAGTAAAATAATACAAAATTAGAGTAAATTAAGGGTAGAGTGGGTCCTGCACGGACATTTTGTTGGAAAATTTAGAGGGAAGAGGGAGGATCCGAATCTGCTGCTTGTTTTTGAGGTAAGGAGCATTCTGCTTGTCTCGATTCGACCGTTCGATTGTCATGAATAGTTGTGATTTGATTCAGAAGACATATATTTTGATCGTTAGATGAATTTTGAACGGTTCAGATCGAAACAAGCTGGCTTTTAATAAGCGGCAGATTTGGTTCCGAAGAGGGAAGGCCAAATTGAATAAGTTTCTAAATGCTAATCGAAATTGTACCCACGGTTTATTTATTTGCAAATGATATGAAAAATGCAAGCATATGACATGATGTGCGACAAAAGGACTCACAAAAGTTTGGGAGTTGAGCTTTGTAGGATGATGATCAGACCTGTAATATTCTAGATTGTTCGGATATTTCAAAATCATGTCGCACCGCGTATCGGATACGTATCCGACGCGGATTTGCGTGCGATACGGGTGCGATACGGGTGCGATACGCACCGGATACTCCACGTGGCGTATCGCATTATTTTAATATTGGGATACGGCAGGATACGGCTGGGATACGGTTGGGATACGGCTGTGATACATTTCAGTACGCAACAGTCAGTATTTTGGTCATAAGTTCTTCATCCGAACTCCGATTAAGCTGATTCAAAGTGTGTTGGAAAGCTAAGAAAAAGCTTTATAATCTTGGCTTATCATCTAGGATATTCTATCTCTTGATTTCTACAGTAAAATATACTAAATTATAGCAGTATCTTGAATTTTTACAGAACAAACTTAATTTAATCTTAATTACTTCTAAAACCTACATAGCAATATATATTATTATTTTAGAACAAAATACTGGATAACATGTATCTATAGTGGTAGTTGAATGTAAACAAAATCAAACATTTTAATATATAATGTGATTTTTTATTATTCTATATATACTCCCGTATCCTAGTTTTTTTAAAAATGACGTATCCCCGCACCTGCATCGTATCGGATACGATACCCGCATTCACACCCGTGCAACATAGGTAATATTGTATGAAGCAGAATGTTGGACTACTAAAAGGCAAAACATATACAAAAGATGAGTGTGACAAATATACGTATGTTATGGTGGGTATATGGACATACAAGAAGGAATCACATTAAAAATGACGATATACGTGACAAGGTCGAGGCTGCACCGATTAAGAGAAACTTGTTCAATATCGTTTGAGATGGTATGCATATATCTAGCGGAGGCCTTCTGATCCACCGATACGTAGTGGAGTTTTAAGTCTCGTCGAAAATACGAGAAGAGGTAGGGATCAATCGAAATTGATGTGGGGTGAAGTTGTAAAAATGGACTTAAAGACATGCGATGTGTTCAAGGAGTTGGCGTCACATAGGAGTGCATGAAAGTCAACGATTCACGTACCAGAACCATGACAGACTAAAATTTAGAAGTAGTTGTATAGTTGTACGACTTTAGTCCAGAATTAAGGACGTAGGGTGCTAGTCTAAAGTTATGATTTTTAAAATAATTTATCATCATCATCATCATTACTGTACTTCTATTTTTACTACTATTTTACTTTTAATTATATGGGAAAACTTGGGTTTTGCAAAAGATGAGTATACTAAATACTCTAACTCATTTGAGACGTTCAATTCATCGAGATTGGTGAAAAGTTGTTTCTTGGGAAACACTAAAAAATTAAAGTGAATCAATTTTCACTAATTTCGATGAGTTGAACGGCTCAGATGGGCTAAAGTACCCAATGTATCCATCTTTTGGAGTACCCAAGTTTTTGCCTTATTATATTATTATTATTATTTGTATTGAATTTTGATTTTTTATTGGATTTCATTTCTAGCCTACTCAAATTTATTCGAGAATAAAGACTTTGGTATTGTTATAGTGTTGACTCTAACAAATGTTTACTTAGGCAAGTCTAGTAAAATAATAATGTAATATGCTATGTAATTTGGTTGTATAATATATATTTGTATAGAACTATCTATCATATATCAATACTATATATAAAGTTTGCTAAGTGTCGACGTGTTCAATTTTTCTGACATCGACATTTCATTTTGCTATTCAACTTGCATTGTACGTGTGTCCAAGTTATCGGACACGCGACACGTCATTAATGAAACACATCATTAATTTCACGTCATTAATTTCAATATAAATCATTAATAATATTAATTTCACGCCATTAATGTTCGCACCTTCCTATTTCATATAAATCATCATGCTTTCAAAAGAACTTGAGAAAAATATATGATACTTATTATTATATCTCTAATTTCGATGCAAAAATGTTATTAACAAAAATATTAAAGTTAGTATAATTGTACATTTTTCTAATACAAAAAAAATCTTCTTAAAAAAACAGCAAACAGCAGTACGACGCAATGCAATTTCTAGTTATAATATATTTAATAACTTAAGAAAGGTCATTTTTTAGCATCTCTACATTTTTCTAACATAGAAGCTACACTTTTAATTTTATCTTTAATTTATGTATATCAGAATAAGTGTCATTTGAAAACTTAAAACATTTTTGCATGTAATAGGTTTTAAATAATTTAGTGATTATGGTAAATGATTAATTAAACAAGCTATTACATTGCTTCAGTGATACTTAATAAGAACACGCATCTGAAATTATCATTCTAAAACAAACATTCCATTAACATCCTAAATAATAAAAACAACTTCATAAACCATTGACCTAGTTGCCAAAACAACTACTTAGTCTAAATCATACACAAAAATTTGGTATGAAATTAAATGAAGTTTTGTATATAAGGTTATCAATTATTTTTGAAAGCTCATAAATGTGTAGTCGAAGAAATTAATTTCCTATCTACATTAAAATTTAGAAAGAAGAGTTTTGAAAATATTAAATAAAGCACGTGAAATCGTCTGATAACATGTTTTGGGGGACGAAACGGGGTACGCATAGCAGGGATATCACAGAGAATTGTCCGTTCGGGTTCTCTCGCGTGGGTGGAAAAGGGGAACAAAACGACTGGCTGTCGGAGCCCCAATGGCTGGCTCACATTACACACCTCCTTACCTTTCCCCTCTCTCTTCTCTCTCCCCTCTTTTGTGGAGAATAACCACATAACACACACCCTTCTTATTTATTTTTCTTATTATTCTCCTCTTCTTTCCTCTCCACTCCGATCGCTGTTGTAAGCCCGATCGCATGCTGTTGCGATCGCCGTGATGCACGCAGGAGGCGGTGGCGGAGGTGTCGGTGGTGGGATCCCGCCCAGACCCAACGCCACGTCAGCGCCTGAGGGCTCCTCTTCCCGACCTGGCGGAGATGAAGGTCAGAATTGAGACAATTCCTTGTTCGCTTGCTTGTTTCTCGTTTCGTCTTTGTTGATTGTTTCTACTGTAGCAATGCTGTTTGGTTTCGGTTTTTAACGGCGTTTTTGAAATTGTTGTGGTTGATGTGCTTCAATTTTTGTTTTAATTTGGCAATTGAAGGGAATTCACGTAATTTAGGTCGTAATGCTTATTGCACTGTTTCCTTTTCTTTCCTCTGTCTTTTTTATTTGTCTGCACGCTGATAATGACTTCTCCATCGCTGCTTCTGCATCATGAGTGGATGGAGGTGCATCTGCGGCCGGTGCTCAGGTCAGCCGGCAAGTGGTCAATTCGAAAATTCTGTCCTTAGGGTTTCCTCTTTTTACTAGTTTCATCTGTGCATTTAATTTTGGTACTGCAGCAATGCTGGTATGTTTTACTGTGTTGTAAGTTAATATCCATAATTCCATGAAACGATCCTGAAATTCTGATCTGATATTCATAGTAACTCGGTGTGCTCTGTATCTTTGTGCTCGAAATTGAGTATGCTTCAATTTGCTTCTTTCTCGTCTTCTCTCCTTTCTGTTAATTTTCTTTTAACTTCTGATTTTTTGCGAATTTTATAACCTACCTCTGTTTCTTCCAATTGTTGGCGCACGATAATGGTATCGCCCTGCTGTTTTAGGAGAACTTCTGGGTTCTATTGTTATTAGGATTTATTTGCTTGTGCTCTGTATGTTGGTCCTGTACCAATCAGGCAATCACACCGTATTTTTGTGCAAATCAGGTATTAGGAGATTAATTCCAAATGATACACATCCCCAAATGATATGGCAGAAGAAGCAAACTCAGAGCAGTGAATTAGTGGATTTCCTAGAATTTCTTGTAGGCAGTTTGCTACAATGGTACAATTAGATAATTCTTTGTAATGTGCAAATATTTATGCTTGAGAGGTAGAGCTTATTTAAAACGACAGTGTTATGTTGATACTCTTTTCTCAAGTTTTAACTGTAGGAAATTTGACTCACTGTCCTAGATACCTCAATTGATATGCAATTGACCTAAGCAATAGAACATTACTGCATTTAAAGCTCTGCTATGATTTCTTATCGGGTGCAGATGCGATGTGGCAAATGAGCTTGAGGGTAGGTGAACAAGTAGATGCAGGTTCGTACCCTGAGCGTCCAGGTGAACCTGATTGCTCATACTACATGAGAACCGGCACGTGCAGATTTGGGATGACATGCAAATTCAATCACCCTCCTAATAGGGCTCTGGTAAGTTTTCAATTTTACTTCATATTTGCTGTTTCTATTTGTATTGTGAGTTGAACACTGTTGCCAGCAAGTATTTTGCTTTCAAAGACTTGTGCCTATTCCTTGTGGGAAGTTTTCAGACTTTGTAATTCATCTCTTATTGCATATGCTGACTGTTGTATTCCCTTAATTTATTTTGGCACAGAGTTCGATTTCTTTGTTTTACAGCTTATGTTTCGTCTATGGTCTAGTTATTCAACACTGCTTTTCACCTTATGTTAATATCTTTATGTTTAGTGTGGTCAGTAAATCATACCAAAAACCAGGTTCCTATAAAAAGGTTGGATATTATAATGTGATACTTCTTGATGTATAAAAGTTTTGAAAATTATCCAGTGTTGCATCAATTACTTCATTTGCGACCTTGCTGCCTGTTACTTGAATAAATTGTCTTGCTTATGTATTAATTTACTTATTTTTAGGTCATGGCAACTGCAAGACTTAAAGGGGAGTATCCGCAAAGGGTTGGCCAACCTGAGTGCGGGGTGAACCTTTTATATTTCTGTCATTAGTTTCTTAGAATTTTTCTCTTGTGCATTTGTTTTGTATTTCAGCTAGATCATAGTAGTGCAAAAGAATTTCGTTATTCTTACCCTCTGGATTACGTACAAAATTCCTTTCGAATAAATCCTTTCCCAATTTGGTCTCTTATATTTCAAAGCTTCCATTTTGGTCCATAATTCCTTTTTTAGTTTTTTTTTTCTGAAGATTGGTCCATAAATTTCTCATTCTCAACCAAGTTGCCCTTAGTATCTCTCAAGAGAATAAATCTGGAGCAGTGCCATCATGTCTTATACACTTTTGGCAATAGATTCCCATTCAATAGGATCTCCTTTTCAAAATTGGTCTTAGCGATCCTGCTCAGCTCACTTTTATGTCATACCCATCTTTCCTAATGTCACTAAATTTGAATAGAATAAGATGGATAGGTTGCCAGT
>CAXKVX010000068.1:0-51954 GCA_964058865.1 Eleocharis quinqueflora | reverse complement strand
CGTGAATAAACGGGGAGTTGTTCATTTGTTTGTCAGAACCACTGGCCCGCCACCAAGAAATGACGCTCTCGATTTTATTTCGCCTAAAGGTATGTGTCCTTTGTCTCCCACAATTACTCCAATTACATATTGCATTTGATTTACTCGAAGATTATTACAAGTTCTGTGTTGCATCATTTGTACAGGTTAAAGACATATGACAATGCATCATGCATGATGCTTGACACATGACGCTTGACGCTTGTGCATGATGCTTGACGATTATGCATTGTGCATGATGCTTGACGCTTGACGCTTGTGCATTGTGCATGATGCATGACGCTTGACGCTTATGCATTGTGCTTGACACTTATCCAAAATAACATAACAACATAACATAACTGATTGACGCTTGACGCTTATGCATTGTGCATGATGCTTGACGCTTGACGCTTTACGCTTGATGCTTATGCATTGTGCATGATGCACAATGCATGACGCTTGACGATTATGCATTATGCATGATGCATGACGCTTGACGCTTGTGCATTGTGCATCATGCATGACACTTGACGCTTGTGCATTGTGCTTGACGCTAATCCAAAATAACATAACAACATAACATAACTGATTGATGCTTGACGCTTATGCATTGTGCATGATGCATGACGCTTGACGCTTGTGCATTGTGCATCATGCATGACACTTGACGCTTGTGCATTGTGCTTGACGCTTATCCAAAATAACATAACAACATAACATAACTGATTGACGCTTGACGTTTATGCATTGTGCATGATGCATGACGCTTGACGCTTGTGCATTGTGCATGATGCATGACGCTTGACGCTTGTGCATTGTGGATGATGCATGACGCTTGACGCTTATGCATTGTGCATCATGCATGACGCTTGACGCTTGTGCATTGTGCTTGACACTTATCCAAAATAACATAACAACATAACATAACTGATTGACACTTGACGCTTGACGCTTGTGCATTGTGCTTGATGCATGACGCTTGACGCTTATGCATTGTGCATCATGCATGACGCTTGACGCTTGTGCATTGTGCTTGATGCATGACGCTTGACGCTTATGCATTGTGCATCATGCATGACGCTTGACGCTTGTGCATTATGCATGATGCATGATGCTTGACGCTTGTGCATTGTGCATGATGCATGACGCTTGACGCTTATGCATTGTGCATCATGCATGACGCTTGACGCTTGTGCATTGTGCATGATGCATGACGCTTGACGCTTGTGCATTGTGCATGATGCATGACGCTTGACGCTTGTGCATTGTGCATGATGCATGACGCTTGACGCTTATGCATTGTGCATCATGCATGACGCTTGACGCTTGTGCATTGTGCATGATGCATGACGCTTGACGCTTGTGCATTGTGCTTGACACTTATCCAAAATAACATAACAACATAACATAACTGATTGACGCTTGACGCTTATGCATTGTGCATGATGCTTGACGCTTGACGCTTGTGCATTGTGCTTGATGCATGACGCTTGACGCTTATGCATTGTGCATCATGCATGACGCTTGTGCATTGTGCTTGATGCATGACGCTTGACGCTTATGCAATGTGCATCATGCATGACGCTTGACGCTTGTGCATTATGCATGATGCATGACGCTTGACGCTTGTGCATTGTGCACAATGCATGACGCTTGACGCTTGTGCATTGTGCATGATGCATGACGCTTGACGCTTGTGCATTGTGCATTGTGCATCATGCATGACGCTTGACGCTTGTGCATTGTGCATGATGCATGACGCTTGACGCTTGTGCATTGTGCTTGACACTTATCCAAAATAACATAACAACATAACATAACTGATTGACGCTTGACGCTTATGCATTGTGCATGATGCTTGATGCTTGACGCTTGACGCTTGACGCTTGTGCATTGTGCATGACGCTTGACGCTTATGCATTGTGCTTGATGCTTGACGCTTATGCATTGTGCATGATGCTTGATGCTTATGCATTGTGCATGGTGCATGGTGCACAATGCATGACGCTTGACGATTATGCATTGTGCATGATGCACAATGCATGACGCTTGACGATTATGCATGATGCATGATGCATGACGCTTGACGCTTGTGCATTGTGCATCATGCATGACGCTTGACGCTTTTGCATTGTGCTTGACGCTTATCCAAAATAACATAACAACATAACATAACTGATTGACGCATGACGCTTGTGCATTGTGCATGATGCATGACGCTTGACGCTTGACGCTTGACGCTTGTGCATTGTGCATGACACTTATCCAAAATAACATAACAACATAACATAACATAACATAACATAACAAATGTCCAAAATAACAAAAGAACATAACATAACTGAAAAAATGTTCAACATAAGATGGCATAACATCGTAAAAGTCCAACATAGCTGGATAAAAGCAACCAACTCCCAGACTAAGGATAATTGGACGGGGTGAACTTGGATATCGGTCTATGCCTCTGACGGTCCTTGTTGCGATGTCCCATAGTTGTATTCCAATTCAAGCCATCATCAGCCTCATCGTCGCCGCTCCCGGTCACCTCAGCATCTGGTGTTTGCATGTATTCCTGCAAAAAGCACATTAGAAACTGCTAAATTAGTGCATTGTGCAATAAAAAGGTAAGAGGCCAAACCTGTGTAGGAGGGATCTCCGGGCCTGTCTGGAACTGACTAGTTTGGAAGTCGTAACCCTGTGCACCATCTCCTCCCGGGTACTGACCACTGAATATGTCAAAATCATAACCATGTACATCATATGCTCCCTGATACGGACTATTTAATCCTGAATAGTATCCCTAGGTAGAATATGCATGTTTAACATTAGCAAAAAATATTACAAAGATCGGCATAATCATTAAACATTATAGATGTACGATTCACATACCTGGGACTGATTTCCGCCCGGATGCTGACTACTAGATGCCGTGGGATCACCGTGCGGTCCTAAATATGTCCCGGCCATGCTGGAAACAATCTCGTCATAATCACCCTCATATGTTGACGCCCATGATGCCTCCTGCTCACGAAAGCCTGGAACCTCAGGCTCGTCCGAGGTGGTGATATCCTCGATTCTTTCGGGCAACCCGACATCCCTTAGCAGTTTTTCCAGCTTATGCCCTTGACCGACATCATGCAGGCTTCCTCGACATGATAGTAATGTTCTCTTTCCGAAGCGCTTCAACCCCCTTGTAAGGGCCATTGGAATTGCCATGACTGCATCCCTAAAGGCCCTATTGCCCTGCAAGTAGTACTTTCGTAAGTAACATAACAAGTGACATAATTTGAGTAGCTATTTGATTAGTTAAATAACATCACTAACCTTTCGTGTGGCGCACTCAGAATGGGAAACATATGTAAGGCTGCTAGGTGGCTCAGGCGGAGGAGGCAGTGGCTGGGTGAGATCATGGGTGGAATCACGCTCTAAATAAATCGACCTCATCCCAAATCTCTCATACCAGGGCATATACTGATGAAACCACCAATCACTGTCGTGTGGCTGCCCATCTGTGGGCACGATATACAACGGTACTCTATCTGCACTCCACTGCCCTACATAATCAGCATGACGCTCCCCCCAGTGAAGACCGTAGTGTCCATCAGTATGATCTACCTCATCTAACTGTCGGTGAACATCCCAAGATAATGGAGGAGGGGGAGGAACGGTCTGAAGTAAACCGTACTGTCTCGTGACCCTTTCCGGGTAGTGATGTGAGACTATCCAGAAATGAACGAGAGGGACTCTAGCCAACCAAATTCCTTGATCACGTAGTACACATGACGGCGCAAGAGGGAGGAATGTAGTATAGGGTGTCCACTCAACTTCACCCTCTTTCATCGCATTCAAAACATCTCGGGGATGCTTTGCTCCAACATTGTGAGGGTTGTCTTTCCACAACTTAAAACCCATCCATGTCCTCCCGTAAGCATGACACGACTCTCGATCGGGTAAACCCCAAGCAGTGAAGGTCTGATTTCTATCCTCTTTTGGCCGGCACACACTAAGGTGGGTCCAAGACCACAATTGCAATAACTCGAGTGGACCCCAAATAGAACGAGGCTGCTTTCGAGCAGAAATAGATAATGCGCGATATAAATAAGCCAAAATGGCACCCCCCCCCAATTGTACAACACAGATGGACTACTCAGATTCTCCAAAAACTGGAGATACATGGCCGGTACACCATCTCCACTGGAGTCTGGAAACATGACAGAACCAAATAAATCTAGAATGTAAGCCCGAGTATGAAAATCTACCTGGTCCTGTGTTGGATTTTCCGGCATATTAGCGAACTCGCGCCGCAACCACTTCAAACTAAGACTGTAATTCGAAACCAGTCGTTGTTGCTGTCCAGATCTCTTTGAAGCGCGACACCTCCACGCCTCATCTCCGGCCTCTCTACCCAGATACTGCTGTACCATATACCTCCAGTTGTTATCACAAATTCCGGTAACAACCGCTCCTGTTATTGGTAGCCCCCATAAACAACTAACATCTTGTAGAGTTACGATCATTTCACCAACAGGCATGTGAAATGTGTGTGTCTCGGGCCTCCATCGCTCTACTAGTCCTGTAATCAATCCCTTGTCTCTTCTCTTATGACCCAACTGAGAAATATGATACAATCCCAATCTCTTCAATGCCGGACCACAACTCTCGTGATATGGTACGACATTGTCATGACAAATCAACTTTAAATCGTCACCGCTCTGCAATATTTCAACAATATCCTCAAATAAATACAGATTACCAAAAATAAATATAGTACTAAATATATATATTACAAAAATATACCATATTTGGTTTAACGGTCGCAATCTTGTGTTGGGCGACAGGCATCTGCAACAAGTCGGAGAGAGGCTGGCAATCTGGAGGGAGAGAAGCACCACCCTCGAAGGTGCTAGACTGAGAAGTGCTGGGTCGAGAAACACTACTTCTTCGAGGTCTCGTCATTTCAGCAGAACTACATTCAAATATAAAAAACAACATAGTTTAACAATTTTTTACAAGTTACATATTTATCTAATATAACTAATTGAT
This sequence comes from Eleocharis quinqueflora, assembly GCA_964058865.1. Lineage (NCBI taxonomy): Eukaryota > Viridiplantae > Streptophyta > Magnoliopsida > Poales > Cyperaceae > Eleocharis > Eleocharis quinqueflora. The sequence continues at coordinate 46,890 of CAXKVX010000068.1, read as the reverse complement.
TATCTATAAATACTAACTAATTTCTACAAAATTTCTACAAAATTTGTAAATTTATAAATAAATGAACTAATTTAACAATAATCTAATATTAATATAACAAATTTATCTAAACTAACTAATTTATCAATTAACCTTACAATAGTAACTATAATCTAACAAATTTATACAAAAGATACAACTAATTTCTACAAAATTTGTAAATTTTTAAATAAATGAACTAATTTAACAGTAATCTAATATTAATATTACAAATTTATTTAAACTAACTAATTTATCAATTAACCTTACAATAGTAACTATAATCTAACAAATTTATACAAAAGATACAACTAATTTCTACAAAATTTGTAAATTTCTAAATAAATGAACTAATTTAACAATAATCTAATATTCATATAACAAATTTATCTAAACTAACTAATTTATCAATTAACCTAACAATAGTAACTACAATCTAACAAATTTATACAAAAGATAAAACTAATTTCTACAAAATTTGTAAATTTCTAAATAAATGAACTAATTTGGTGCATTACTATATTTTCCCAAAATAAAACTATATTTTCCCAAATTTGGTGCATTACTATATTTTCCCAAAATAAAACACTAACTTACATATTTATCCTAAACTAACAAATTAGTAATTTCTAAAATATTTTTTTACCAATAATCTACGTAATTTTACAATAAAATAAATTAACAATTAATCTAACAAATTCCAACAAAAAACATTTATCTAGCAATTAACTATAATTTAACTAAGTTAACAATTATCTAACTAATATCTAACAATTTATCTAACATTTACCTAATTTTTAACTAAGTTAACAATTATCTAACAATTTTTACCAAAAAACAACACAAATTTTGTATGAATTTTTTTAATTTCCAAAAAAAATAATTTACCTGTTACACAGCAGAGAAATCTCCCTAACTTCGGAAAATAACAGATCTAATCAAACTTAAAAATCTCTCAAATTTTTTGACAAAATTTCTCTCCAAATCTTCTCAAAATTTCTCAAAATCATCTAAAAATCAGCAAAGTCGGCCAGAGGGAGAAGAAGGGGCTGTGTGTGCTTAAATTGACACAACTCCGGAATCACAGAGCTCACCATAACTCCGGAATCAGGGATTCTGGAGTTACGTGGGCACCAGTGATTTCGGAGTTACGTAGGCAGCGCAGATCCCGGGATTTGCAGGATTCTATGATTCCGGGGTTATGCGGCTCTCTGTGCTGCCGGAATGGCTAAAATCGTGATTTATGTCCAAATTTTGCCATTTTGATATTTTATTAATTTATTTTGGTTAATTAAAAAAATTTCGGGAAACTATCATCCTCCGTAGAACACACAAGAAAGTTTTTTTTATTCATTATTCATATACTTACAACATACACTCACAAAAAAATCAGAAAAAAATTAAAAAAAACCCTCTTAAAAATAACTCCCACCAAGACTTGAATCCCAAATTTCTCTATGAAAATCTTTTGCCTTATCACTACACTAGATATAACTCAACAACATAGAAGAAAGTTATTTTTCACCAAAGAAGAATAAGAATAATAAGGAAATTTCAATTTTATGTGTTATGCCATGAAGAATATTATCCAGACGATAATATAGAAAAGCTCCATAATCCAAAAACATAAGCAGTATATAATCTAGTGAGGTATCATAATCTCCTATAAATCAACAAATACAATGCATTAATTCCAACGTGTAGATTATAAGAATGAATCAATTTGAGAAACAGGTGCCTCCAGAGCAAGTTAAAAGACGATTCTTTTTTTCTTTCTCATCAAACAAGTTGGAAGCTAGTACCACCATTTGCTTTTGCATAGAACCCACGAGTAAGTTGCAATACCAGAGTTTACAAAATGAAACAAAAACTAGGTTAGCTCTTTTGCCCCCTCTGACAAAACCATAAAACCCACCATACATCCAAAAAAAAGGAGCACAAATCAACCCACCAGGTTACATCAATCCAACCGACCTACCAACTGAAACAAAAATCCACACAGAACACATCATATGGAAGACCACAGAGAAAATAAGATTTTATGCATTACAAAATGCCAGAATGAAAGCAAAGAAGTGCAGCTGCTAGCTGTACCAGTATGAACTCTGATGAGTGATGACTGCTACATCCAATGCGTTTATCAACTCCTCTGGCAATTCGATGAATTTCCTACCAAATAAATAATCATTAGCAACAGAATATATAATCTTCTAACTACTTGACTGATGGATCATAAAATTAAACTACCTGTAAGGTTATCCATCTGCCTATTTTTCTTTGTGAAATGCCCGATTCGTCCACAATTTATGCTGGATGCGGTCTGCTTCCCACTATTTTGCTCCTGATCCTTGGGGTTCTCTGGCTTCATCTGTCCCGTTCGCTTTAAGGTTTGATCCGGTACAATGACAGGTCCATTGTACTCCGGCCACTCAGTTCGGTTCCAATTTGAATGGAAATCAGAAGACCATGTGTCAACAAGCATTTGCAACCTGTAGTAAGGGCTCAAAAACTTGTTCACATCAAACATTCCTTTGCGGCAAACAGCAATCACATGAGAACAAGGGATGCCGGTGAGTTTTAGTTTCTGACATTCACAATCAGGAGTGGATCTACTTGCAACAGTTATGGTGTATTTGAATAATCTCGGATGGTCATTCATTATCCGTATAACAGCGACCTATTATTCTTATTTTTCATCACAGAGAAAATCCTGTGGTTCAGTTCCCACATCATACTCTTGTGCCTTATCACCCCTCTTTTTCAATATTGCAGTTACTGTATCTGGTCAAACCTTGCCAGCAGCTGCCTGCTCAGCTGCACCTCGTCTTTCCTCAGAGAACCACCGCATCCAATTAGAAAATGTGCTCTCGACTATAGCCGCCATGGGAAGACGCTGGCAACTTTTGAAAACCTTCTTCACTGTCTCCGAACAATTGCTGGCCATTATACCATAGCGGTATCCTTTGTCTTTACACTGCACCCACCTGTGGGCGCTGTCCTCATATCGGCCTTGAGGTTTCCTCTTACCAAGCTTTTCTAAGTAAAGATGTGTTTCTGGAGACCTAAATTTAATCGCACTCCTGTTCCTTCCAAATTTTTAGGATTCTTCTTTAGTGCAGCAGATTTAAATATGTCAATCACTCCACTGTCCTTGCACACCTTAGATACACGTTCAATAACATGTTGTGAACACAAACGAAGGACAGCTTCTCGTTTCGCTTCGCATCAGCCATTTGATGGTTGTTCAAAAACATTATTTATGCGGCCATCAAAATCTGAAATAACACACATACCAATCTGCCGGAACCTATCATGCACTTACACAAAAATTTCATAAACCAGTTCCAATTGGATTCGGTATCCTCGTTTACTAATGCAAATGCTAGTGGAACAGATTGGTTGTCAGCATCATGACCACAAGCTATCAATAGCCTACCATCTTACTTTCCTAATAACAACAAGGCTTTCACACTAATTACTGGCTGAAGGAAACGATAGGCAATGATGTTAGAATATTGTTTGTATAATATTATGTTTGTGGCCTATTCAATTATTATGAGCCAAGTTCACTTTTGAATTTATTAAAGGGTGCATATGTATTTTTTGATGAAAAATCTGACGCACAAATTCATTATTTGATGATTTGATCTAGAAGGTTGTCTTAGAGTAAATAAATATACTCTTGTTGAATAAGAACTTGAATTGAAATTTACTCGGATCGGCATCCAAATTTAAATCTCCTGATCTCTTGAACAAAAAGGTATATATTACCTCGCATGGCATCCAATTGAATTGACTCGGATCGGGAGATTGATTCGAGGGTTCGAACAAGGCCTAGTCAGAGGAGGTAATACCTTTTTGTCAGCAATCTAAGAGGGTTCGAACGAGGCTCTTCAATAAATAAAAAAGAAAACAATAAGTTGAAGAAAAGCACCTTACTTAATTTACATAGTATAAACTTCACAATTCTCCTTGCCTCTTTGTCAGCAATCGGGGCCCTCTGTTAGTATAGCGGATTAAATTACTTCAATTACATATAATCTGGTATAAAATAATCCATATAAATTATAACCATGTAACATAACCTAATATAAGAAAATTAACAATTATAGGCGTAAATATATAAATTGGTTCACAAATACATTTAACCAATTTAATGGTACTATTATCTAACTTACATAAATTGGTACACAAGTATTAATAACAAATCCAAGTAAACATACTGAATTTTTGGGTGCAAAATATGGTACAAAAATTTGCACAACCATTGATACAACAATTGTTACAAGTATATGCTAAAATGGTACCATATTTCAGAACTACGTAATTTTATCTAATACAACAATAAGAATAACAATAATAATAATAATAACAAAGCCTTTAATCCCAAACAAGTTGGGATAGACAAGAGATGGTTTCATTTCCATGCAAATGGCTGAATTTTTTATATTGACATGTCAAGCCTATCACAACCCAATAACTTGAAGTTGAAATTAGAAAAAAAAATTGCTCTAGTTGGAGAGGAAGATGGTTACGAGTCAAAGCTATAAAAGAGAAGGAACAAATACCAAGCATTGCCTCAAGAGGAAAGCTACAACATACATCACAATTCAGCAAAACAATATGCGACGGGTTCTCTTCAATAATATACTAAAAAATACTATAATACAATATAAAGTTAAAAAAAATATACTATAATACAATATAAAATTATACAACAAGACATTGGTAATCAATTAACACAATTGCATTTTTTTCAAACATTTTTATTTTACAATTTAGCCATTAATTTAAAAACAATAAAACAACTTTGACCTTGTAAAGAAAAAAAATCTAAAGAAGGAAACAATTATTGATCTCTTTTTTTTTTCCGAAGAATTTGACTTAAAAATAATCATACATAAAAAAAATTTAAGCTACTTTGGCCCTGACAGAGAAGAAGGAAAGAAAGAGAGACAACAAATAAAGAAGAGTAGGGAAAGAGAAAGAGAGGCTTAACGTTTGAATTTAAAAGCAAAGGAACGGTGTCACAGACACCATTCCTGTAGGTTTTCCCAAAAGAACAATGTCTATGACGACGTTCCTTGGCTTTCAAATTTTTCCTTGGCGCAGTTGTGTGTTTTGTTGGTGTGTTGGTGTGGCAGATCAGTGGAGGATTAAGAGACCATATCGCAGATACCACTTCTTTGAAATTTTCAAAGGAAGATATCTATGATATTGTTCTTTCCATGAGATATAAAATGTCAGGCACTCTTTCTTTTACTTCAAAATGTTTAGTGATGTTCTATTAATAAAGAAACCTATTGAAGAAACAGTCTCCTTATGAATATCGGGTTTTTTTAGTAATGAAATTGTTTAGTTGCATGTCAAGGGTTAATTAGTCACATAAGAAGAAAAGAGTTAAATGAGAGGAAACCCACCTGAAGCAGTCAAGGGCGGGTCTAAGATTTCATCAGGGAGGCAAAATTTATAATTTTTTTCATGTGGAGGTAAAATGACGCAGATTTTTTAAATATATATGATGATTTTACCAAAAAATTGACAAATCGTTCAAATACACAATTTTTTTTCCAGGGGAGGGCACTTGCCCCCTGGATCCGCCCCTGGAAGCAGTACCTCAAGTCCTTGTTTCAGGTAAGGCTAGTGTGTCTGGAGGAGTACCTCGAGTTTTGTCTCAAGAGGGGTAGGTGGGGATGATGTCTTTGAACTCCTCGTATCACGTCTAGCTGAGTCCATCTTTGTTGCTGGTCTCTCTGAAACCTCCTCATCATCGTTATCCATATCAATCTGTGATGCCTCCATTTCTACCTATGTACTCAGGCTCGTGTCGGTATCTGGCTGGCACCCTCTGATTACTTGGTATGGCTTATGCATGGTTCGAGGTTTTCGACGTCTTTGCCTGATTTGAGAGTTGTGGCTCTCACATTCATGCCAAGGCTCCTCACGCATGGTTCTAGACTTCTTCAGTGGTGGCTCGTTTGTAATTTGGCTTGGAGGAGGGTGTAAGTTCTCTTCAGGAGGTAGGACTGAGGGTGGTTGTAGTGGTGATGTAATCGTCAGGGGCGGATTCAGAAAAATTTTCAGAGTGATTCAACATTTTGATTTTTTTTCAGAATGGTTCAATATCATGAATATTTTAAAAAAGATTCAAATTATAAATCTATTTTTCAGAATTTTTTTTCTAACTACATGATCAATTTTGAAACTTTTTTTCCAGAATGGATCAAGCTGACCAACTCTGGACCTTAGTGGCTCGCCTCTGGTAATCACAAGCTTGGATGGGATTTCACCACCCTCAAATGTATCCAGGCACAAATTCTGGGGTTCGAATTCTGGTACTATTGATTTGATTGTTTCAGGAGCTAATAAAGATGATGCCGGTGGAGGTGGCACTGGGTTCAAACAATCACATCCAGGATCAGGCACCACAGATTCAGATATGGGTGGCAGCGGAGGCGATGACGGTGGTAGGTGAAGGTTTGCGCGTCAAGAAGATGCCTGTAGAGGCAAAAGTGGGGCCTCCTGACACTGAAAGGAGGTTGCATTTCCTGGTGGCTGTCTCAGTTTGGAGCAGCAGCTGAAAGGTTTGGGCCTGAGTTTGGGTTTCTTGCTGGTAGAGTAGATCATTAAACAGCCTATGCGGCTCAATGAAACCCCATTAGAACGGCTTAATGGAATCACCATCGGAAATTCTGTTGAGAGTATAAAAACAAAAAATTCCTGTTTTTACGGAAACAATACGGTACTGATTTAATAACCGAAGGAAATAAGTTCTTATTACTTGTATTAGAAACCAAACAAGCTCTTTCAGGCTTTCAGGCTTCCAAAAGGCAGCAATAACAGCTGTGTTAAGAGCACATTTCTTTCAGGCAGTTCACTGCCTGTCTATTTTTTTATATATACTATCACTTCATACAAGAGACACATTGCACCAAGATGCAAAAGCATTGAAGCAGCACATAAGAAAGATGAAATATGCAATAATGCAAGCATCACAAATAAATAATTAAGTACAACTCCAACATATATTTCTCCAGAACAGTTCAGAAAATAACGCACATAAGTCCAGTACTCCAGTAACAGTAAAATAGACCAAAAATGATTTAAAAACTACAAACTTCTCCTTGGCTACAGGCAAAACAAAAAAGTGTTTAGAAAAGTTTAGAAAAATTCCTCTAACTCTCGGTCTGTTCTCTCAGGCGACGGATAGTGCTCCTAACAGTTACTGCACTGGCAGTGCTGCAAAACAAAAAAAAAACACATTTAGACATTCAATCAACAACTCAACATAAAGATAATAGAAATATAAAACCAGATAATAAAAGGGCACTCCACATAAATGATGTTCTTAACATGTTTTATAAAAATCATTATACAATATAATTAACAGTAGGTTAGTGGACAAAAAAAAGGATAGCTTTAGTGAAGCATAAACACAAGTGGCATATCTAAAATATGAGACTTATCAAAAATAAATAAATAAATAACATAAACATACTTTAGTGTATAAGCACCACCCGCCTTAACTTTTCCACAGTCCTTGCATCCCCAGATTCCAACTGCCTTTCTTTTCACGGCAAACTGAATTTAAACAAGAAAGAAACTAGTCATTATTAAAAAAAGTAAATAATTTCACACGTGCTTCGCAGAACCTGGAGCATTACAAAAAAAAACACTGACACACCAGACCTATACTCCCATCTTGTTCACCAATTCAGATGTTACCCAATTTACTTCCATCATTGCCAATTATAATCATAGGAATATCAATACGACTTCAGGGGAAAATAGCATTACAGACTTTACACCCAGAAAGGATAAGTTTGCACCTCTTCCAAAATACTAGGAATCAACTATAGAAAACACATCTCCAAATCAGTGTACCTTCCCACAGAACTCGCAGAAGTATTTGGCATGCTGCGACACCTCCATCTTCTTGATTTGCTTTCTCAAACTAGCACCATATCTGGTACCTATGTTACAAAAGAAATAAGTAGTTTAAAATAAATCCATACAAATCACATAAATAAAATGTCAGGAAATTCAACTGTTCCTCTATCTCATACCATATTTGCCGACAATTCCAGCCTTCTTGGTGCGCTTTGTCTGCACCAATTAGAATGTGGGGTGTCAGTGACACATAATAAAAGCATCTAATTTATAAAGAAAATGAGGAGCATGTTCAAGATATTCGTAGCTACAGAAAATCTGACCTAACACTCTCTAAGTACCATATTCAACCAGAAGAACCACACTCCAAATAAAATGGATTCTGCTAGTATAGGTTTTGGCTACTATGGAACAAAACTAACTAAGAACACAATGGTCCGGTAAAATATACAATACATACACACATGATCCCATTGCTTTAGATTGAACAGGTATTCCGAGAAGATCATAGCACAACAGACCAATCTAGAATTTAGACCTAATCACTAAATTAAGCATTCACCAAAATGTTATGAGGCCATTGAATCCCAACTGGACTATATAATATCACACATGAATAAAGTTGTACTACCAATTGTCTAAACTACAGATCGGATGTTGTGGACTAGAAAACCTATTATAACTAAGACAGCATCGCAGGTAAATTAGAAGCCAGAAATCATAATCTCCTACACTACGGACAACACAATCTTTGTAAGATGAGACTCAAGTCTGAAACTCGAATTTTCAAGCATTTTCTATAAAATTAATTACAAATGACAAATTTCTTCCCTCAATAATCGATCTCACAACTTGCGAACAAATCAACTGAATCGATAGATCCGGATTTCGAGGGAAATCAAATAATAGCGATGGAATCTTACCATTTCGGTGGAATCGGAGGAACACTTGCGACTAAACCGAGACCTAGAAGCTGGAGGCAGTCGGCAGCAAGAACGATTTAAAACGGCGATTATCGATATATATATGGGAGGAACCTAGGGTTTACATGGATCTTAAATTCTTAATGGGCTTCAATAAGACTTGAACGTTTTTTTTTCTGAAAAACGAAAACAGATCCACGGACCTTCCGAGAAAACAAAGATCAAGAGTTAACATGAATTTCGCATGCAAAATCTGTGCTGAGTGCTGTCTAATATTTGACAGTCAAAAGTCTAAACTAACCGTAATAAAAAAAATCATGAGTGCACTTGTAGTGCCAGAAATCATGTGTGTTAAACGTAAAACGTGTGAAACAGACACGAAACAATGTCATTTTATTTTCGTTTTGATGGTTCACGGTATAAAAAAATCGTTTAACGTTTCGTTCAGCACGAAACGTGAAATTTTGTGAAAATTGCAACTCAACGAAAGAAATTTTGTTTTTATTTAACGTTTCGTTTATGAAACGAAAAGGAAAAACCGTTTTGTTAAGCGTTTCATCCAGACGAAACAAAACGATTGAACGGATAAATTCGTTCGCTTGACATGCCTACATATACACTTCGTGTAGTCTTTTTTTAATAGCACCAAAACATCTATAAAAGTTTTCATTGAATAAATAAAACTATTACAAGAAAATGAACAAAGAGTAATATTTACACAAATGATTTATACATAATTCTATCTAGTTTATGCCAGACCGCGGCGTTTGAACGACAATGCACCATGACAAGGTGGGGCTAGAGGCACGATGAAGGCAAGAGTGAGGTGAGGTGATGAGTCTAAGTGAGTCGAAATGAAAAGTGACGGGGCACGAAGAGATGTTGTAGCGAGGCGAAAGGACATGGTAAGACAGAACGAGAGAAGGTGGCAAGTCGGGTGAGTCGGACGGGTTTGGGATCGGATCGGATCAGGTTTCGAATCGTCATGTGTCGATAACTTTCAAGTTATGGGTCGGATCGGATGAGATTGGATCGGGTGTCAGGCCGGATCGCGTCGTTCTTTTTCTGGTAATGGGTCGGGTCGGGTCGAGATCGGGTTGGATTCTGGTTTGTGCTGCATTGACAACTTTAAGGTGTTGGGTCGGGTCGGACGGGTCGGGTCGTGCCGACAACTTTTGAGTGTTATTTTGAGTTTTAAGTTCAACCAGACAAAATCAGACCGCGTTATTGAATTGTGTTATTAAATCTTGACTTTATTTGATGTGAATTTGTTAGTAAAATTAGATTATGATGTAAACAAGATATGATTATATCGATTTATAAGTTGTATAATGTCAAGTCAAGTCAGGTCGAGTTGGGCTCGAGTTCTCATGTGTTGCTTTATCTGGGGTTGCAGGTTGTCTCGGGTCGGGTCGAGTCAGGCTCGGATCCTCATGTGTCGCGTCATCTCGGGTTACGGATTATCTCGGATCGAATCAAGTCGGACTTGAATCGCTCATATACCGCTTCGTCTCGTAATATAGATCATCTCGAGTGAAATCAGGTCGGATTGAATTAGTTTGACTTTATCAAATATCGAATTCAAGTCGAATCGAATCGAACGAATTTCTGAGTCTGATGAGGTTCTGGCACCTCTACCGGGAGCTGGTGAGAAACTAGCTGGATCCAAATGAGACGAGGATGGCAAATAGAGCAGAAACTCGATGAAGTGATGTATGTACGTATAAGAAAATTAATTTTAAAGGCCCACTCTAATTGATCTACTTATAAGAAAATTAATATTTTTTGCTGAATGATGCATTTATTTTTTGACAAAAATCTAGATACATGATATATTAGATTAGATACACTTGTTACTTCATTCAATTTATTAAAATTGGTGCAGATTTTGTTAATAGATTAAGGTGGAAAATAACTTTTGAGTTAATCTTAATGAATCGAATGATCTGAATCGAATGAAGTATTCAATGTATTCAGTAAATAATGTATTTAAATTTGTCTTACTTGTTTAGAAAAATGATATATTTCTACCGGTTTCCATGAAACCTCTAAAATTCTTACGTCGTCCTAAAATTGTCTAAAACAAATAACAATAACATCCAACTTCAAACACAACAGCCATAACAAAATACCAGCTACTAGTCATCTAGTCATAACAAAACATTATTTAAGAATCAACTCTTGATTTAGTGATTAAGGACAATGCTTTTTCGGCGAGAGGTCGCAGGTTAGAAATCAAGCTTTGAATGACATTATATCAAAATTTTGAATTAGACTCGAAACAAATAACCCACTTCTTCTAATAAAAAAAAACATTATCTAACAAATATTAGCTAATTTTCCATTTTCTTGTTGGCCTTGTGACAAATGTTTGTTTCAATTTTTAAGAAGTTTTATACAATAAAAAATTTCAATGTTTGTTTAAATTTAAGTATTTTTGTTTTAGAAAATTATTTGGTCAATAAAATACGAAAATGAATATTTTAAGTATAATTGTTGTCGTTAATCATAAAACTAGTGATTCTCCGTCAAAATTTTAATTAATTGATGGAAGCCTAATATCCTTCAATTTATTCAAATTTTATTCATGTTATGCTTAATTAATTGAATAATATACAGTTTTCTTTATTTGAATAATATACTGGAAATAAATTGTATCAGAACTATATAAAAGTTAAAGGGACCATAAAAGTTAGATACACATTAAAATTAAACTTTTTTTGGTTGATTCTGATGACAATCTTTTGTGGTGATTCAGTAGTCTTAAATTAATATTTTCTATCTACTTAATAAAACTTTCTATATACTTCAACGGTTCTTCATTCTTGGAATCATTAGCTTACTCAAATGAAAATATTAACTTATTTAAAATTGACTCTGCAATCAAGAAAACATTAGAAATGAGATGGGAAAAAATGAATTAAAGAAGAGGGAGATGGAGATTCACTCCACCGATTAGGTTTTCAATAAAGAAAGTGAGGTTAAAAATCCAACTGATCAAATTATTTGTACCGTGCTTGATACAGAATGTTGTGTATCCAAGCTCCATGTAAAGCAAGGGAAGTAGATTTGGCAACAAAGCAGAAAGTTCAGAAAATTTGAAAGACTGTTCACAAATGTCTTAAACAATGAATTTCAATATATCTCATAGATCGACGATAAATTACTATTGTGTTTGGTAGCACACATGGGTACCTCTTGCAAGGTACACGCAACTGATTTTAACTCGAATACAACAATTTGGGTTTGGGTACTAATACCTGTACTGGTACTGTGGTACATAACAAAAATTTTTGCTGCAAGCCTGCAAGCACCCAAAACAAGGTTATAATTTCTCCTATTTATTGGGGCAAATTTAAATCCACTACCAGTGAAGGCCTTTGAAACAATTTTAAGCCCCAGAGTGCCAGACACATCATCTGGCAACAAATTGACAGTCTCATCATAGAGTCATAGTGAATAGAAATTAATCTAAACTGCAATTTAATGATAACTAATTTGGTGTAGACAAGCATATATAATTTTTCATTCTTCAAAATTGTCAAACACTAAATTAATTAAGAGAAATCACAATACAAAAAAAGATAAATAAGAGCATCAAAATTTAATGACTAACAAATGGCAGATATGAAGGCTTAAGCCACAAGAGGGTCTACAAAATTACATCTTCACTAATATTGTCTCACATCATCTTGTTCTTTTTACCCTTTTTGATCTCCTTGGCAGCTCCAGACTTCTTCCCCTTTCTTTTCTCCTTCCCTACCATGTTTTCAACAATTTCATTGGGTACAACTTGTACTTTGTCAGCATTTCCTCTCTCCTTCTTTTTCTTTGTTTTTGCGCAATCTACCTCATCAACCTCACCGTTGTCTTGCCTTTTGTTCTTCTTCTTGGTCTTCAAATCAGTTTCACCTCCATTGTTATCTTTCTTCTTCTTCTTGACCTTAATCTCCATATCATCAAGGTTAGTCGCATCTACATTGCCTTCCTTTGCCCTCTTCTTCCTCTTTTTATTCTTCTCCTTCTCTCCTTCCTCTTCAGCATTATCATCTTCAACTAAGTCCTCATGGACTAAAGCAGCTCCATCCATGTACCTAATCCCTCCCTTCTTCTTTTTCTTCTTCTCAATCTTCTCTCCAACCACTTCATCATCTCTATCAATAACTCCCTCAACACCTGAATCCTCTCTCTCACCAATCGTAATTTTCAACCCCACCTCTGGTATGGCCTGATAAATGGGCAGAGCCACAGAGTCGACTGCCTTCAAATGCAGAGACCTCACATTTCCCCATTTCTTCGGTATTTTCTTTACAGCCTCATCAATCGCTGCCATTACATTCTCTACTACTTGTTCTACCTTCATGGAAAGCCTCCCAACTCTAATCCCACAAGTAGTCCCTGACCTGATGTAGAGGAAGGTCGAATTAAGAATCCTCTTGATCTGATCCTTCCAACCAACTCTCGAGAAATTGACAGGCAGAGGAATCTTCTTTTTCTGAAAGAAATGTTTACCTAGAAGCCGGGGCAGCAAAGGAATGATCTTTTTGTCGGCCAGAAAAAGATCATGGGACCCGCAGAGCTTGCGGCGTGACTCGAAGGGGCGATAGTCGGTGCGAAGTGTTGAGATGCCGACCACCTCTGAAACGGGGAGGTTGCACTCCTTGGCCTCCTCTAGAAACTTGGAAGCTGGAGGGGAATCGGCGGCGCGATCGTCTATGATGAGAAACACAGAGGGGGCTACAGTGGGGTCGGAGATGGGAAAGATTGGGTGGGGGAGGGCAAGGAAGAAAGGGTTGGTGCGGGTGTTGGAGGGGATTCGGCGGAGAGAGAGGAGGAGAATGAAGAAATCATCGCGGTCGTCGAGGAGGAGCTGAGGTTTGGAGGAGGCGCTCCGTCCGTGCATCCACTTCCCCAGCGCCACCACGGCGGAGGACACCGTGTCGCGACTCACTGGAGATGGAGAGGCAGCCATTGCAGTGGTGGCGCTTGTTGGTTGTTAGGGTTTGGAGCCGGGATGGGGAAGCTTGAAAGTTGAAAGAGACGAGACGAGACGAGAGGAGAGGAGAGGAGGGAGCCGTCTAAAACCCTAATTAGAGATTCTGATAGAAACGTAGGGTTCTTGATTCCTCAATCTCTACCATCCAATAAAAACGAACGACTTGGATTACGGCTTTCTCTGCCCGTGAAATATCTGACCGAAATTGTTCAAAAGCTTTTATTAATGCAATTTCTATCAAGAAACAATGGTCTTGTTCGGCAGTGAAGCTCAAGCTAAATTTTAATTCGCACTCAGAAATTTTGTTCGCATGTCTTAAATCGTAACTTAAAAAAAAAGCATAATTCAGGGAAAAAAATAAGTTCGAACAAAAAAATTTAAGTTTCGGGCAAAAATAAATTAAAAAGACAAAATTAGTTTGCACTACGAAATTCGCGTTTGAAAGAATTAAGATGGATTAGGGACTTTAAAAGTTAAAAGAAGACTAAAGGCCTAATCTCTTGTTGCCGAATAGCCCCTACAATCGTAAAAGATGCTTTAGACTAAACAGAGAAAATTCAGAAACACAAGGGATGATAAAAACCAGTAATTAAGTTTTATCGGGTCCATTTTTTATGTTTTAACCTAGTCAAACATGCTATTTCGATCCAAATAAGTTGTTCACCAGTTACTCTACTTGGTGAGCCTCAAATAAAAATTCAAGTTCACTAAAAAGAAAAATGTTTCATCTGCCACATGAAACAACCGCTCAGTTTTCTATCCAGGTCTTAATGCGAAATGAAGATTGACAAACAGCAGTTACAGCTGAAACAATTCAATCAGTCTTTTGCTCCAAAACCTTACAACCCAACAAATAGGAGACAAATGCATCAAGGCATGCATAACGGACTTGCGACTCTTTCAGGTTCCAGCTCTCCCAGTTGCTCTTAGTTACATTTTTCGGTTTGTGCAATTCGAATCCCAGAAGTTCTCGCACATACCACTTCAGAGCCTTGCAGAGCTTGGTTTCTATTCCAAGAAATGCATTGCAAGCTACTTTTAGATCCAGAGACTTGGCACATTCCAGCCCACAGCTGTCTTTTAGCTTACCCAAGTCTTCGCCAACTCCGACACCTGGCATTTAAAGGTGAACACATTAGGGTTTGGTAAAGAAAGAGGGTTAAATTCTTCAAATTTGAAAATCGTGTGTGAAATCTGTCTCCTGAGAATATCTTTTAATTACGCCACGTCGTCACTTAACCAACTCATCAATGGTAATACAAATGTGGCATACAGTACATAACTATTTTCATACTCATCCTATTATGTACTTATTTGGTCATTTTCTGCTAAATTTATGATCTTGTTTTTGGGTTTTTCTTCTTTTGGATGCCTCTCCATATATTGAAAATTTTCTGCACCTGTCTTAGCATAGCACAATGGTACATCATATTGGTACACTGACAGATGTTAGTTGGGCAGTAGTACTGGATCCATCAGGGCAAGCCCACATGCTCAAAGATTACCCAATCCACTGACAGGTCAGGTCTGGTAATTCACTCAGAATGACCTAATTTTAATAGGCTTTAAAATAAAAGTTGACAACCCATCTAGGCCCAAGCAGCTACATCCCAGCCATTGTCATACCAGCAAAAGTGATTGCCTCATCAAGAAGAAATGCCTTGACTGAATCGGGCACGGGGTCCATGTAAATCAACTGCAATATTAAGCACCTGTTCCCTATGCACAGCTGAAGAAGCGCAATCTTGTTGTTTAGGCGGCCGTACCTATCGGGCTTCCATTCGCAAACAAGTCCAACAACTATTTGCTTTCCCTCGGTGGTAGGAAGGGCTGCACGGGTTTCACCTATCCATTGGTCGGCAATCAAGGGATCAGTGGTGACAGTAGTGTCTATCTCATGAGGTCCGAAGAGGATCTTCGATTGAATGGTCTTGAAAGGAGTGCTGCTGTCAGTGGTGTTTCTAGTGGAAGTAGTGGTGGACGCAGTAGAGTTTGGAGTAGGAGGGCCAACTGGGCCAGCAGTCCTTGTTCTTTTTCTGGGCAAAGAAATAAACAGCCGAAGTCAGCTAGATATTATAAACTACAGTTTCTTTTTAAAAAAAAAAAAACAAGAAGAAAAGGATTCTGCAAATAGGGATTGATACATTGCCATACAAACAAATAACAGTTAGCCAGACATTTCTGATGTTAATAATTACAAATGAGAGCATGGAGTTGGATGCAAAGTAAAAAATAAAAGTTGAATGGTTAAAACCAGGATTGCTATAAAAAATATGTAGTAGGAGAAAAGTGTTTTGCTGATACTAACTATTCTATCCTACTTATAGATTGCACTGAATATTTCTTGTGCTTGTTAATAGAGTGCAGTATATGGGTTAATGAAGCACATCTTCAATTTTGTTAAAGCAAAAGTAAACTTTTGTTACTACTATTAGTATTCATTTTCTGAAGAAGTGATTTCATGAGCTACTGATTCCACTAGAAATCATCAGGTATACATTAATTGGTTAAAGTATAGTGTCACACTGTCACTCCAGTGGTGGTATCAAAATAATATAACCAAATTCTACTTGGTACCAGAATGTAATACATTTTATTTAACTGCATAAACATAAATTAAGCACAATCTAATCTACAAAAAGAATTTTCGCCAAACAAAATCAAAATGGTGAAGTTTAACTACTTAAACATAAATGCCAATGAGAAGCACATTAATATGAAGAAAGCTGATACTGGGCATTGACGCCCAACCTGATAAGTCTTTGTAAGAGATGTTTTAATTGCTTTCTAGTCCTGGCATCAGGCTCAAAGTGTGATCTTCAAGCACTAATTAAAGAATCTAATTTAAACTGAAACAGAGAATACAGAAGATTGAACTAACAAATCCAGACACCACTAAAAAACCAACCTTTTCTTGATCTTGCCTTTACGTAAAAACTTGCCTTCTTTTCCAGATGGGGTAGGCCTGGAGTTAAAAAAAAGGTTAACGATCTGTACCTAGAAACAAAGGAACCAAAATACATTACAATGGTTTGTTTGGGATTGCATGACAAGTTCAGTCCCGGAAAACTATAATTTATTGGATCTTTTCATTTACATGCAAAACCGAACTTTAGATGTCCATAGATTGGAACTTGAATATTCAAATAGTAATTTGAAAATTTACTATGTAGTCCCAAATTAAATATTTGATATGCGTAAAAATGCCTTACTTCTGTGTCTGAAGTTCTTGTGCTGCATCACTAGGCGTGGTTTCGGGTTTATTATCCATCTTTTCTGCAAGCAATCAATATAAAAAAAAAAATTATTACTACCTTCAACTGAACCAGACCATCTTTTCTGTGATCGATTGATATAAAAAACATATTATTTCAGCCTTCAACTAAATCGAACTCTTTTGAAGTTATGAAGGTGGAGATATTCAATTATGATAACACGCCTATTATTACAAATTTTGATCCGTAGAAAGGTGAGGATTAGCCTTTTTTTCTTCCTAATTATACCAAAAAGGAACTTCAACACATAAAAAGGTAAAAGAAAAAGGATATAAAATATTATTTCAATTTCACTAGAATTTTGCCAAAAAGTCGACAACATATTTGTTGTAGCAAATTAATGCTCGCGAGGGATCAGATCGGCAAAATCTATTTCTTTCCACTGACAACACAACGGATTAAAACCTGAGGTTCTTCTCAAAAGGGGAAGAGAGCAGATTAAAACCCCAGCTAGGAGAGAAATACCTGAATGGATTAAATCGAATTTGGCAACGCTGTCGTTTGGCAAAAGTGAATCGAATTTTTGAAGTCAGTAAAAGTAAAGGATAAAGGATTAGGGAAAAGATTTAGTGAGCCAGAGAGAGAACTCCGGCGCCGGTACAGCAACCTAACCTCTCAAACGATAACAATACCGTAATAACGAGGAAACCATCGGATCTGAATAAAATTGTTAATTAAACGGATCGGGTACGGGCGCCGGTCTTATCTGGAATAAATTGGGCTTAACCGCTTGAGCCTTGAAGATCCGGAACCGTATCTCCTGCTGAGTTTTTATCTGGACTGTCGGATTGAATTTCGACGGTTGATCGCCAACGATATGATGCAAGAGCTGACCGTTTCGGATATGCAGGAGCCGACGGTTGAAATCGAAATATCAGCTCTCCGCTGAGAAAAAACTCGACAGAAGATTTATTTTCTTGAAGATCCCTGTCGTAATATTTGAATAATTGATTTTTTTAAGGATGAATAATTGAATCTTCTTCCTTTATCAGAATTCAGAGAAGCACAGTCCATGGTCTATTTGTTTTGTCAATTTATTCATTATTTATCTCTACATTTGTTAGCTTAACTTATATATTTATCAACTGATTAACATGAATAATAGTTGGACTAACGGAGTTCAATTTGGTTTAATACAGTTTAGTTTGCTTCATATCTAGAGTTCTCAAAACTGTGTCTGCGTATCTAAAAACGGCACGAAACGCACGGCACGATAAGGACACGACACTGTTAAGACACGGCATGGGACACGATACGGTACTGTTCACGTGTCGTGTCTTAAATGTGTCGTGCTTATGTTTCATACTGTAGGACACGACATGACACAGAACGTTTACGAGGAGAGACACGACACGCAAACACGACACAGAACGACACGAGAATACGTCTAGAAACGACACATTTAGGCACGACACGACGGCACGGGTAGGCATGAGTAGGCACAGATATACACGGATAGACACAGATAGGCACGAAAGTTCAAATTTTTTGAATTTTTTCAACGGGAGTTGTAAATTCGTTCAACCTCTAAAATAGTGTCAAGTGTCAATTTCCAATTTTCCAACGTTTATGAGTTATGACTCTAAAAAAATGTACTAGAGGTCCAAAAAATAATTGTCTATAAAATTTAAAGATTTTTTTCCAGATTTTTATGTTCTTATAATTTTTTTCTTTTTTTTATTTTTTTATTTTCGGCACAATTAACGCGAATAAGGCATGTCGTGCCGAAGCAACACAACACGAACAAACACGTCATGATTAGGCACGACACGGTTAAAATACGACACATTTAGGCACGACACGACACGTTTAGGCACGGCACAGTTAAGAGACGACACGTTTAGGCACGGCACGGTTAAGACACGGCACGTTTAAGCACGGCGTGCCTAAACGTGCCGTGTCTTAACCGTTCCGTTCTGATTCCTTCCAATTGTTGGCACAGAACTGCACGATAAAAATAATAAAATACTAACCGTACCGTGTCGTTCCATACCGTGCCAAGCCGAGTTTGGAACGAAACTGCACGAATTTAGAACACTATTCATCCCTAATTATGCAGATTTATATATAAAATAATTAAATTTTAGTTAACAAGGAATTGAATCGATGAGTGAACAGTGAACACTATTGCTTTTCTTCTGAGAATATTATATTCAGTGACAACCAGACTTGAAATACTCAATTGTACTTTATATAAATGGATACTAAGTTACTATAGTAAAAAGTTCAACAAAAGTTTTGGCAATCTAAAATGGACGTTTTATGTTGTTGAACTTGATATAGATAACTTAGCAATAACATTTTTTTTGCAATTTTATTAACCTTTTTAATGATGCATCAAGAACCAATAATTTTGGATCACTAAATTTCAAGAAATTTGGCATAGAGTGGATATAGGTGTCTATAATGCTTATTTTATAGAAATGATATGTTGATGATATGGATATATCTATAACGCTGTATTTTATATTTATATTTTATGCTTTAAGATTGTAAAATAATAGTTGATTAATATTCAAATCAAATTTTAAAGTTATACATCACTAACAGATGAAGTGCGAGTTTAGTGGCGTTTGATCAGAAAATGGAGATGTCAGTTCAGATGGACAAATTGTGTCTAAAAGAAACACCTCTCGATATTTGTAATCAATGCTACTAAGTGATGACGAGATTGATGAAGATGTTAGTCATAAAATAAAAGCGGGTTAGATAAAATGACGACAAGCATATGATATCCAATGCGACAAGAGGTCCCACAAAGGTTGAAAGGTAAGTCCTATAGGACAGCAATCATATTTGTAATGTTGTATGGAGTAGAATGTTGGCTACTAAAGGACAACACATACAAAAGATGAGCCTGACAGAGATGTGCATGTCACAATGGATATGTGAGCATACAATAAGGTATCACATTAGAAATGACGATATACGTGACAAGGTCGGTGTTACACCAATTGAAGAGAAACTTCTTCAACATCGTTCGAGATGATATGAACATATCCAGCATAAACCTTATGATGCCCCGATGCGTAGTGGAACTTCAAACCACATTGATAACACGAGAAGAAGTAGGAGTCGATCGAAATTGACATGAGATGAAGCTGTAAAATGAACTTAAAAGCATTAAATGTCTCCAAAGAGTTGATGTCGAATAAGAGTGCATGTAAGCCAACAATCCACATATCAGAACTGTGACATACTAAAATTTAGAAATAGTGATATAATTATACGACTTTAGTTCGAAAATAACGACATTATTTTTTTTTAAATAAGTGGGTTCGGAGCCCACCACTTCATTTTTCATTGAAAAAGGAAGTTACAGCAAAATTCGACCTATCTTCTCAGCAGAGAACTGACCAAAGCACTGGTACCACCCTATCGATTTGGTACCAGTGCACCTACCTCATATGTCTTTGTGTCTTAACCACATAACAACCCAAAATAAAGACTACAATTACTTCTACTGCTATTGCCCTAATGAAGTCAACAAGACCCACACACAGTAGATTATTAATACCACGTCTCAAAACAGCAGAAGAAAACAATATGAAGCTAAACATAGATAATGGCCAATTCATGCTTGATATTGCACCCCTTAGATTCTTCCTCTAGCAGCTCTCCCTTTTTTCCTTCATTTGCATCCTTGCTGATCCTCCCCTGCAACTGGGTTGGCATTGAGCTCCTCATCTCTGCCACCTGCTGCCATTCTCTAAGTTGGTCCAGCAAAGAAGCATTCCATTTCCCTGGCCAATAGTTCAATAGAGAGATCGTTTTAGAACAAAATACTTTTAAATATACAACCTTGGCATTCTGAAAACAGCCTCTATTTCTTTCACACCAAATATTCCAACAAATAGCAGTGCAAACATATTTGAATAAAATTTGACTTTTAATATCAATTTTATGTATCACTACATTCAAGTCTTCTAAGTAGAGCAACCTGAAAGATATGTTAAATGTAGATAGTACCCATTTCCAACCCTCCACTGTCAATTTATCACATCTAACAAATAGGTGGTTGAAGGTTTCTTCTTTATCACAAAAATTACAATTAGTGTCCTCTACCTAGTCTCTCATCCTTGCATGGGTTCTAATTAATAATTTTTTCCTTCTAAAAATCCACATAAAAACCTGAATCTTCAAGGGTATTTTTAATGACCAGATCACACTATCTGTATTTTCCTGCACACCCCTATTAGTGATCCAATTGTACAGATCTTTGTTTCTCATTCTTTGTCTACCATCGTCCTGCCAGCCAATTGAGTCATTCAGATCTGGTTTCAAGCATACCTTAGCTGTCAGTTCAATCAAATCAACCAACTGCCCTCTCTATATACTAGATAATTGCCTCCTGAATTCTAGCTTCAGACTACCGCTTTTCAAAGCATCTTTAACTGAAATGTTCTGATTAATGCTAATATTGAATAACATAGGAAATTCCAATTTTAATGGGATGTTATCCAACCAAATATCATGCCAAAATTGTGTGGAGCTGCCGTCCCCCACTGTCATTCTTTTATTAATCTGAACAATTTGTTCATACATTAGGGTCTTCCAGAAAGGAGACCATCTCTGAACATTTTTCGATTTCCCATACTTATGCAATAAAATCTCCTTCCACCAGCCCACACAGTTGGGATCATTTAGTCTCCACAGCCATTTGCAGAGCAAAGAAATGTTCATATCAGTCAAATTCACTATACCCAAACCCCCTTGTTCTTTGCTTCTGCAAACTTCTCCCCATTTGACTAAATGTATCTTTTTTCTTTTCCCATTCCCCCACAACAAGGAAGATCTAGTTTGATCAATTTTTTTCCTCACACTAATGGGAATTTCATGAAAACTCATCATATAGTTTGGTAATGAAGATAATACACTATTGATCAGTGTAATTCTCCCTCCATATGATAGGAAATTATCTTGCCACCCTTGCAGCTTATTTTGAATTCTGTTTACAATACCCCCCCCCCCCAGTCTCTTGCTCTAGTTTTTCTCCAGTGGATAGGAATACCCAAGTACAAAAGTGGCCATTCTGCCACTTTACACCCAAATATATGTGCCAGATACCCACTTAATTGCTCATCTATATTTATTGGAAGTACCTCACACTTTGAAAAATTAACTTTCATACCTGATGCTGCTTCAAACCCCACAAAAGCCCATTTGATCACCTGCACCATCCTAGGCTCAGCTTGACAGAAAATTATTGTATCATCTACATAATTCAAATTAATTATCTTATGCCCATGATTCATAACAGGTCCTAACCCTTTAACATGACCTAGGTCTCTGGCTTTTTGGAGTATGTGATTAAAAATATCAGCCACTAGGTTGAATAGTATGAGTGATAGGGGATCTCCTAAAATAACGACATTATGTCTAGTCTAAACTTATGATGTGTAAAATAGTATATTATTTTTTTATTTATTATTATTTTATTAATTATTATTATATTATTATCATTTTATTAATTATTATTATATTATTATTATTTTATTAATTATTATTATATTATTATTATTTATATTGATTTTTCATTTATGATTGAGTTTTATTTCTAACTTATTCCAATTTATAAATTTGGAATAAAGTTGTTGTTGTTGTTGTATACATCACTTGTAGATGTATCTTTGTGCCCCAAAATGTATTGAAGAATGGAAGGGTAGTTTTCAGAAAATCAACAAACAAAATAACAAAATTTTAACAAGGTACCAGGGTGGCAGACCAAAATATGATGGAATGATACCAGTATCCACATTTGTACCAAATTGCTGAATTCAATTGCGCAATGAAGCTACAAACAAATTCTAGTCATGTAGCAAATTTTTGGTTTAATCAAATTTAGTAAAGCAGGCAAACTCTAATTAAATTTAAATATCTGAACTAAACTAGGCTTATACTGAGACTAACACTATCCCTGAGTCTTGTGTTAAGTTCTAGCGTTCGTGATCACATACTGATCGTTTCCAAAAGAAGCTCACTTTTGTTGGGACTCTTCTTAATTCATCACAATGAAATAAGTGATCTCACACAAAAATATCAGGTAATAAATATTAATGATCAGCATAAGAAATATATAGGTCCATCATGCTGAAGTAAATTTCATAAGAACATAAAGAAAACAAAAACGCCCGATGAAGATCCAGCGATAGGGACCATATACAATGGTCTTGAAGCATGTTCCAGTCTGGAACAAGTATCCTTAAATCTTGCACCTTCCTAAATTCAAGTTCAATAATGAGTTGGGAAATACATTATTTGCCAAGTAAAATTAATACTAATTTTGCACATTAATATAGAAGTGCTCTTTTAACTCAAATGCTCTTATAGAGTTAATGGGATAGACAGAAGAAATCAGAGCATGAGTCAAAACATTATTAAAAGAATTATGAGCTGTAGACCTCCATAATACTAGAAGAGGAGAAAGGTATTGAATTGTACCTCATCTAAGAACCACGACGAGATTCAAGTTGCGTCATATTTTGTAACATAATCTACTAGAGATAAAATATATCAAATATTCACATTTAAAACAAATCGGATAAGCCAAAATTGTAGGGGTTATGATAACATATTGTTGAAAAATGTAACGATCTCCTCCCTATCTCCTGAAAAGGTATCTAGGTACTTTCTAATAAAAAATAGGCACAACTGCATGTCTGCATAGTCACAGTTAGGTCATTCAATAACCCTTGTGGACATGAGCAGTAAACTAAGGTCAAGCAAGGATACGCAGAAAAATATGTTTGATAAATACAGTTAATAAGAAAGAACAAAAAAAAAAAGAACTTGGTAATTAAAAAAAAATTGGCTACATAAATTGACATATGATGCTTCTATAATTTGAGACCCGGTAAGATTTAAAAAAAAAAGAACTCGCATGCAATTGGTGGCAGCAGTCACGGTCACACTCAGAAAAAGAAACTGATACTATGAAAGGTTTATCAATACAACATTATTTTCATTGGAAAGATGAAACATACAAAAAAAAAAGATGAAATTACCTCCCGGATATACTGTGCAATTGCCTTGCATCCTTCAACTGCCAGCTGCATCACAGTTTCAAATGTGTCCAGCGATAATTTGGCATCCATCTAGAATTCAGAAAGTTAATAATGAATATTAGAATGCAATTCATCATCATAATTACAAGAAAAGCAAACGATAAAGTATCAGTAGCAACAAAACAAAAGGAGGCTGGACATACTGGTAATGGTATGATACTGGGATCAATGTAGTACTGAAAAAAATAGAAATATGAGAACAAAAAACAAGGAAGAAATAAACAGAAAACAAAAAAAGTAATTAGAATGTCGTACCAAGTAAAGGTGTAGTACAAAGATATCCTGCACTACAAGAGGTGACAATGTCACGCATTGGTATTCCCGCATCAGCAAGTGCCAGCGTTGCAGCATTAATACAAGCTGATCTTGTTCCTATTTAAAAGTACCAAACAATCATTTATGTAATCAGAGAGACCACATAATTCAAGAAAGACAGCACTGGTAGAAACACATGGGTCATCCAGTATCTCCAATAATAAGTGTATACCAATTAGTTTTGGACCTAAATTGGATATAGCTACAGACACATGAACTCTGACATACTCCCCGCAGTAACTCAGGTTTGCAAACATGACAAAAGAATTGACTAAACTGAGATGTCTAAGAAATATATACATCTTAAGTTCACACTGGTGTTTCCAATAACTCAGTACAAATGAACATTCCAGGAGCACATGTAACAAGCAAGATTCATTATTGTATCATGGTGTGCAAAGTAACAACATTCATCACAAACAACATATTCTCTAACAAAAGGACTAAGAGTAGTATATACCACCATCAGCTTGAAGTACTTGGACAAATATGTCAATCTGCAACAGAAAAACACAGCATAATGCTTCAAGAAATTTCTTTGTAATAAGAACTTATATTGATGAAGGAAAGAAAAACACTGACTTGTGAACGTGACATTAATTTTGTTAATATACAGGTCTCCATAGTTTGGCGAATAACTAGAGATATTTCAGTAGACCTCTTGCATGGGGATCACATCAAAATCAACATAAGAACTAAAATTAACCCTTAAAAGATTACCACTGATTCCACATACAAGCCTTGAAATATGTGAAAATTCCATTCAATACGGTAAACCATGGCAAAAAAGCTGGCATACAAAATTAGCAAAAAATACATAAAATTCTCTCATTTTTTTTTCAACACACGCTTTGTTGTGTGAATTAGAGAAAGAAGAGGTTATTTCTTACATCTTCTTTGAAACAATGAAGTGCAGACGTGCATCGAATGACAGATCAATTCAATATCTTATAAGATAGAAAAGGAAATTATTTTGCTTTTTGAAAGCACATGGCCACATGGGTATGTCTACCTCTAGCAAGGTGACACATAATGATTGTAACCAAGTACAACAGTTTGGGTTTGGTACTAGTAGTAAAGCTATACTAATCTATATTGGTACAGAACAAAAGCTGGTTACCACAAGCACCCAAACACAAGGTAAGTAATTCATTGTGCTTCATTTTTACGTACAAATTTGACAGGTACAGATATGGCATCTGAAATTTGACATAATTTTCTGAAGTCAAGAGAAAAAAAATTGAAAAACATAAAATGATTGGAAGAATGAACCTGTCGCCCTTAGGCCTTCTAGCCCGATCACCTGTACTAAAATTGGCCATGCTATACTCACACCTCACCTGCATGTACGTACTTCACAAAGTAAAAAAAAAAGTAGAATGAAAAAAGATGTAAATAAAATGAAATTATTGTTTTTGCATCAGTACCAGAGCTTCGTTGTTGTTGGTCTGTTGGCCTTTATTTTGTATCTGAAACAAAGAAATTTATTTAGAGGTTTATCTCGGTAACATTACTATTTGACTTATCTGAAAGAAATATGGATATCTCAACAGATTCTCAATTCCCTAGGCTAAGCATTTTAACAAACACATACTATGCATAGAAGAAATTTAACAACAAAATAGAAAATAAATAAATAAATAAATGAAAAAATAGATGCAATGCAAACCTCTCTTGGACCATAGACAGCTGCTATAACTCGTGTGTTCCCCATCTCAAACAGAGCGGATCTGCCATCGTCAGTTCAAAACATCATGAACAATGTAAAAGACAGAAATTATTGTGTGGCTGGGCGGAATTGATAACATAACGTATTATCCGTCAGCCTTAGATACTACCCGACTTCTCCTTTGAGATGTCTCATCTGTACACAATCGAAAAGCTCTTCAGTATACAGCATTCAAGTTAGTAACTCATACAAACACAAGGAGAGAGGAAAGGAGAGGAGAGAAGAGGAGAGGGGAGAGAGAGAGAGAGAGAGAGGGGGGGTGTACTTCGGTGGGACGACGACCGTCGATGCAGAGTCCGGTGAGGGGATTAACGTACTCCATGAGTTTGGAGTGCACGTGCGGGTTTTAGGTATCTGACTTTGTGGAAGGGTTTTTGGAGTGAGGGAACCCAAATTGGGAATGAGATCATCTTACGCGCGCCACCGCGCTGCACATTTTCAAGATCGTCTGATTTTCTCGTGACTCGTGTTTCAGATCTAAAATCCTCATGATTGTTCATCTGACGGTCGAGACGCGGTAGAAGAACAGATCCCCAAATTGGTATGTTTCCCTTTAGAGTGTGCTGTGCTCAGGAGCTATTTATTTGGAGGGGAGGGGAGGGAAGGTAAAAAATAGTGGTTATTCGCTTCAGAAATTTTAAGAAAAGGAAGTAAGAGGTTTAAAGGTTAAAATTCTTTATCGAAATCATTGATTTTGTTATCTTTCAAATCAGAGTATAGCAATTTTTTTACATTTTCTTTTGTTTCTTTCTTTTTCTTCCTTCCACTCCAAACACTAATTTATTTTGAGTTGTTAAGATGGTAAAATGAAATCTCAATCGTACACATAATTTTCCTCGTTAACCTACAGGCACTAATTTATTTTGAGTTGTCAAGATGGTAAAATGAAATCTCAACCGTACACGTCATTTTCCTTGTTAACTTACCTCATGAATCATGACCAGAAACGAAAATTTCAGAGGATGAAGTCCAACCCAAAATACTCAAATAGAAATTCATCAGCCAGAGCGTTGCTCGACCAGCCAATATTGAGTGGTCGAAACTAAGCTTCATAAAACAATGAGATCTCATGAATCAAATCACATACTAAGGCACTCAAATTGATCAATGATGCAAATAGAAGATGTGGATTCTTACCTTGCACTTCTTTGTTTCCATATGCAGGACCGGTTTTGAGCGATTTGAGGCTCGGGGCGAGAAATTTTTTTGTTGAAAATAGCTCCAGAACTATCAACATAAATATGACGTTGAATATAATACTTTGACTTTCTGATCTTAAATTCTTGATACATAAATTTACCGTGACATCTACATTACGCATTGTTACTGTTAAAAAGAACTGCATGAACAATACATAGCATTTCCCACAAAAGTAACACCACGGCAAAATTCCCAAATTAAGAAAAAAACAAACTACATGATAGGATTTATCAAATTATATGCTAACTACAAGTCACTAAATAAAGGAAAAAACTAGACTTCTGTCATTTAAACCTTTCCGATGAAACAATACAAGAAAAAATTTACAATTCAACACTCTTCACTTTGTTGAAATTGTAGTTTCTATTGGGCTTTCATCAACACTTCAGATTTAGTCCATCAAAAATGCATTTGGATATGTTGCTTTTCATCTTGCCTTCATGCTTTTGCAACTCATAAATTAATATGATATTATTGCTCACTGTATTAAAAAATTATCATGAAAAGGGAATGATAAAATGCTCAATAAACAACTTTAAAAAAACCCCTAAAATGGTATTGCTCACTATTTTCAGTACCTAAAATATGATAACTTTATTTTTATTTGTTGGATAGAAGTTGCATGAGGACATACGATTTGTCCTGGAAACTCACACAATTACGATCGTTGACAGGCAGAGGGTTAGGTTTTCCTAATTACGATCGCAGAGGCGGATTAGGTTTTGCGAAATTAGGAACTAGAAAATGAGATGGGTTAATGGGTTTATACGTTATATAAACTTTTTTTACGAAAATAATTTGTATTTGCTTATACTTCTTAGTACAATTAACTTCTTAGTACAATTAAATGTAAAAGGATGAAAGCATGGTCCGACAGATTCATTGAATCTATAGATGGACGTAGAATTAAAATTGGAAATGACAGATAAAAGAGTAAAGTAGATAAAAGAGTAAAGTAGATAAAAGAGTAAAGTGGAAATAGCAAGATAGTAGAAATTAAGGAGACTGACAATGAGTATAAGTGTATAACTATATTTCTCGATGCTTGTGACTGATTGTGACAACTGACGTTGCGCTTGTACAGTACAACTTGGGCATTTCTTTGCAAGAGGCCTAAATCAAAATACAAGGCTTTTCAATGGAGATAAAAAAGGCCCAAATTGAGTTCAAGTTTGATTTTTAAGATTAAGCCCAGAAAAGGTCGTTAAAAAAATGGGCCCTCTGAGTTTTGGAGCTCGGGGCGATCGCCCAGGCTGTAAATTATTTTGATTTTCACCATATCAGTCGTTAAATTGTTAATTATTATTCTTGTATAGCATGACATGATGATATATGCTAATCAAAATTATATTACAACACTTCTGTAGGTGAAGCACGACTGATATAGTGAAAAGTCAACAATAGAAATATTAATTTCAACACTATCATGATACTTGATGAAAGTTAGGTGTTTCATCTTAAAGAGAGTGATCGGGTTTTCACCCTAACATAAAAGGTTATTTAATATACTTTTCAATTTGCATTTACTGTGAATGTACTAAATTTTTTTATTTGTCTAAGAGTATGTATTTCTGTGTTTATGTAGGGGTTCCTTGCGAGAGGTATTGCATGGCAGGATTTCTAGTACGTAGAAAACATACGGGCCACTTGTGATCAGAAAATGAGTGCACATGAAGCCAACTCTTGACAATAATGCATGATTTGTCTAGAAAGCTTCACAAACTCAAGGCCCGCAATTCTATGACTAAGTTAACTTTTTTATTACTATTTTGATGCAATTTTTTGGTAAAGAACCGAACAGAAGATCTCGCATTTGTATTATTTATTGTGCTAAGATAGCAATTGTATATTTTTAGCTATCTTTTTATATTTTTTTTAGTTAGGTGTTTTATTTGCATTGTTTCTTTTTTCTTCTTTAGTGTAATCATAGATTGTAATGTGACATGTTATATGCAATATAAATGTGTTAATAATTATAATATCATAAGAAAATGAATAGGCACAAGTAATGTTAATGATAACATTACTAGAAGGATCGCGTTTTGTAGAGATTTACTATACATCTGTGTTATTTGGGTAATTATAATGTATAGCTAAAATACCGCTTGTAGTTTATGGAATAAAATATTTTATCCCATTGCCAACATATCATAGATCCTCAACATAGATCACAACAATTGAACGAGAAACAAGAATAAATATTTTAACATATTTTCTATGTACGAGATTTCATGTCGCATGAAATAAAGGTACACATATGAATTATTAAAATATTATGTCACATGACGTGACTTCCTAGCGGAAAAATAAATTTATTGAAATGTGCATATTATGAGTATAATATAAGTTTCATTAGTATAATAATATGAGAATATTATTATGAGATATAAATTTATTTAAAGCCCAAAGTCCAATATAATTTATTTAACAAATAAAGAGAGAGAAGAGATCCATAATTATGGCTTCAAATTCGAATCAGATTTTAAGGTTGTTTTACATAGAAAACGATAACCAATCTGGACAAACGACCTATGAAAATTGGATCCCTTGAAGTGTAGAATCCAATGGTGAAGATTTGAGATCGTTTAGAGTTCTTCTGAGAAAGTTATGGCAATTTTAGTGTTAAAAGATAAGCGATTAATGTGCCGATTTGAGTTTCATTCATGTCTTAATTTCTAAAGAAATTTGAAGAGTCTTGATATGATGTTTAGAGCCTATAAATATCATATGTAGCTAGTGATTAGATGGTGACTACTTCAACTTAGTTTTCTCTATTCCTCTAAATATTTGCTAAATAGTTATCGATTAAGCAATCAATTACGTAACATGTGATAAAGCTAGGAGCGGATGAAGATGATGCTAGCACGAACTCAACGCCGTTCTTGTTTCAGATTCAAGATGAACTGAAGTGGAATAAAGCTACGTTAAAGACCATAGGTATGATATCACAATCACTCTTGTAGGAACATATATGATTGTGATTAGTGAAGCAAATAAATGAAGTAAAATTAGCAATAATGAAACGATCCTAGATGTTATCGGATAATTTTTTTAAATTTTTACTCGATTCGCATCATGAAATCCTACAGTTTGTGGGTCGCAAACATATACTTGTGCCTTTTTTCTCCTTCGAAGCTGTAGAAATCCTGACCTGTTTGAATAATTTCCTACGACACGGAAGAAAATACTTACGGCCTGCAAGAATCTGCATAACTCGCCTCTGACAGCTTGTCAGGTCCTTGGGTCTTTTGACTTGCTCGCGATTCGCAAGAAAATCTTTGCGGGTCGCAAACAAGTAGTTCTTGCACTCATTTAGCTCTGCTCGATGTCCTGGGCTCAAATTTGGGGTTCGTTTGACCTCGATTCTCTTGTACCTACATTCAATCACAACAAATGATCAGTACCACGAACTTGTATGTTTTTTGTCCTAATTTAACATAAATTACTAAGTTATTGGCCAATTTGTACTCCAAACCCTACGTTTTGGCATATATACATTCATTTCATCACTCTTTAATATCGATTGTTTACAAACAACTAGTATAAAATGTAATGATCAATACCGATTGTTATTAATAACTGATATAAAACTCTCCAATCTCAACCATCATTCAGTCTATCAACTAATGACGTGATATTTTTCACTTCATCAATCCACACCCTCTCCACTCACAATCTCATCAATTCACACCAACTCTACACAACTTACCATCTCTACACCTTGGTGCCTCCTCTTCTCCAGCGCACAACAACCAAGCCAAAAACTAAAGAGCCTCATTCTACCAAACTCATCACATCTCTCTGTCTATTTTCCTCTTCTCGTGCACTGCCAACATAAAGCAAAAATAAAATAAGTAAAGATAGTAAGTAAAAGAAATAATTAGTGGAAATATCCTCAAGCATGTTTCAAACTCAAGATCCTTTCATGACGATGGCAGAAGCATTGAAGTTGGTGCTTGAGATTGCAAATTGCAATGATAATTTAGAATTTTTTTTATAGAAATGAAATTCATACTTTTTCTGACTCAAAATCTTTCGTACAGTCTACTAATAGTCATATGTTGCTGGACATTAATTTCTTCCTGAAGAGCTCTTACAACCATGAAAGACTGTTTCAATTTCACTTTGCGAAGCAACAAAATTCAAGTCAGGCATTGCTAGAAGGGATGCTGTGTATGGAGCACATCAGGCAGCTAATGAATTAAGGAAGGGAAACTTAGAAAGAAGCTCCATTTGAAAAAATATTATTCTATTTCAATTTCACTGATGAGATTTAAAAGGCTAGATAGCTAGCTAGTTGATCAGATTTTTTTTAATTTTTTTTCTATCCATTAATATCGAGTGTATAAGAAGCTGTATTAAAAGACACATACCGAATGTCAAATAAGAGTCGGTATTAAAAGGCTCATTTAATATCATATGTCAAATAAGAACCGATATTAAAAGGTCGACATTTAATACCAATTGCTTTGCACTTCTTACGTAATTGATCTATACGGCCCCCTAACCCTGGTAGTATAACTAGTATAAAAGCCTTTTTTTAACCGGTATAATACTTTTTTTTTCTGGTAGTGAGTTTATTTGGTTTAGTCTCAGTAATTTAGCTAATTGGATTATTTTTTATTCGATTTATTTCTCACTTTGTATGAATTCTTCTTTTAATATATTTGGTTAGTCTATAATTGTATAATTAAAGAAAACATACGGAAGAAGAGCAAAAATTACGAGCGGAACACTAATAACAACACCCTAATATTTCTTGACAAGCATCAGGGATACAGCAATCTTGTCATCTTTCTATATATTGTACATGTAACTTAATTTTAATATCTAACTATAAGCAAATTTATGTGCTAATAACTAGTGAGATAAAAAAATAAGTCGGAACAAAATTGTGAGAAGATGCCACATATATAAACAATTGAGGAAAGAAGGTATACATACAACTACACTTTTCTGTTTTCTTACTGACATCCATCATGCATGTTGGTATCAAACATAACACCAAAACAATTCAAGAGTGGCAACAAAAATTTTCTAGTTAACTTGCACCCAGGCTGCCTTGCTGGGTACATCACCAGCCACCACAAAAAGATAGTAATAGCCCTGTGGTGCGATGTTGGCATTAGGAGGCGCTGTCACCGTCACCTGAGTTGGTGCTCCCTTGCGATACTGTGCGATATTCAAAATCAGCAGTCGCTGACTCATCGAGAACCCGTGAGTTGTGTACGGTGGTGCATACAAGGTCACTAACACATGGGCTTGATCTACTGGCACCTTCGGCATAGAGAACTGAAAGGTAAATGGCTGGCCATACCTCATACCTCCCTTGATAGACCCCTCAGAGATAACTGGTCTAACGGCTAATAGATTTGGTGCGAGGTAAGGAGGAGTGAAGCGCTCGACTCTCATCTCAGTTGGAAACATGGTGGTGTCTCTGAAGTCATATCTCTGGTTTGTGTTGCCACCCGCAACCATGATGGTGGCGTCGGGGAGCACGGCACTGGTCGAGTGGTACATTCTCGCAATGTTTGTTGCCTTAAGTGCTCTCCACCGCCTACCTATGGGTTCGTTTGGTCTGTATAAGAAGGGAGTCAGAACCGGATCCCTTGCGAATGTCCTGTGTACATTAAAAAAAAACAATAATCTGAATTACTATTTTCTACTGATCTGAGGTTTCCTTCAATTGAGATGTTTGTGTTATTAGTTAGAATTTATATATACCAGCCAGAACAGCCCTTGCCAGCTCCGTTGAGCATGAGCAGTTCACTGTTGGGAAGGATGAGTAAATCACCCATGGTACGCGGTGCCGGCATGTCTTCCTTCACCCACTTGGCAGCAGGGTTGGTAACACTGATACGTTGACAGTCTCTAAGCGCATCCGGAAACCTGCCATTAGGGGCCTCATCTTTGAAGCATTTCTTGTAGCCACCACCACAGACTATTACCTGATCCCATTTGAAAGGAGTTTAGTTAAATGTAAGTTGAGAGAGCTGAGGTTCATGAGAAAATTAGTTACTGGATCATTACAAACCTCTGCTTGAATGGGCTGGCCTGGTGTAGTCTTGCGCAGGTCAATGGGCAATAGAGCAGACATGCCGGACGGAGGATAGGTGCGTGAAGTGAGCCCATCTTTCAAATTTGGCAATTCACGGATAATCTTGCCGGTGTTCGGGTTCATGATGACTGCACGATCATTAGCAAAGATGAATAAGTTGCCGTCGGGGATGAGGTGGACGAAGGGGTAGAGGTTGTTCTCACTGTCTTCTGTTGTTTCTTTAAAAAACCAGAATGTACTAACACCCGTATTTGCCTTTCCCGGCTGAGGAATACTCTCGAAGCTGAAAGCACGGCGTGCACCGAGTACCATAGCCTTGCCATTTGGAAGAGTTACCTGAGTTCCGTACCTACAACCAACACAACATTAATTACATAATTGTGAAGGTGCATATGGCTATAACATACAACTATCTATAAATAAAGCTGCTTAATTTGCAAAACACAAATTGGGTAGGCTCTTTGCGTGCTAATATAAACCACTCATGCACATTTTAAGTTACACTTACCATCTTCCCTTGAAGAGAACATTTGGTTGGTCAGTCCAATCGCAAGTTGGGCATGGCTTAAGCCACCGCACGGAGCGTTCCCCCAAGGCAAATCCTCCTGAGTTTATCAGAGTACCGTCTGGCGCGAATCCACCTGACGAGCACCAGGGATCCGTTTCAATCTACAGGAAACCCAGATACAACTTAACACGCGCCATTTCTTGAATTTGAAAATTTGAGCACATAAAACTATGGTTTGTATTGTGAAACTAATGAAATGAGACCTTAAGTTCGCGTATTTTTCCAGTATTATAATCGAACTCAGCTGAATGAGCAAAGCAGTCCAGTTTAGCATTTGGGGCATTTGAAGTCTTGCGGCATTTGCCATTTGGCAATTTCAGCAAGGAGTTCCCTAGTGCTACCGTATCGATGAAGATGGCCTTTCCGTGCTTCGCAATGGCCAAATGCATGCAGTTCACTCCCGTGTTGTTGCTGATTATCTCCCATGACCCGGCAAAGCCGTCGCCTGGGTTTGGTGCAACGACAACAGTTGTATATTTTACCTTCTGGGTCCTGCTGGGAACCGGCAACAGAAGGGGATTTTCTGCTGCCCTTTGCTGAATCTCAGTCTGCTTTGGGTCGAACGTGTATTTAGGTTCGGGTTCGGGGTTCGGCATGTACCCGGGCAAATCACTGAAGTCGGCACCCGGTGTCGGGTTGAAATATTCCCACGGGAAAGGGAAAGAGAAATCTCCTTTTGTGACCGGCGTTGCTGCCAGGAGGAGCACCACAAATGCCATAACGGCGGTTTGTGGTGAAGAAGCCATTAGAAGATTTTTGTTTTTCACGGATGAACTCGAACTGATACAAGGATTTTATGGCACTCACTATGAAAGCTGATAACTATTCCCAATTAATATGGTCAATTGGGGTTAGCTATCTTTTTCTATTTCTATCCCTTCTACCCCCCTGTTTCTTCTCTGTCAGAGGAAGCCATGCGCCATCTTATAATAGGCAAAGTGTTGCTAGGTGTGGTTGAGCCCCAACGGTATTTGTTTAAATTTAGAAGCTGTTCAGTATTCCCGCTGCCAAGAAGATCAATTCCACTTTCAAAATTTGCAATGGTTGATTAAGTTACAGTTAATTTTGTTTTGGTTGCATACTAGGTAAAATTCATTAATTGCCATCTCAGCTTAGATCGTTGCCTTTCTATTTACACAAAGATTTCTGTTTTCAACAGCTGGGGTCGGCTGTTTGCTACAAGAGAAAATAAAACTATTTCACCAGTCACTTGATACTATGTCAGTCTGTCAGTGCCTGATTTTGAATAGGATTAATTTCCTGCAGCTTCAAATTATGTGCTTTTATGCAGGAGAAGGATGTATCGACTATTCAACATAATTTATTTGAGTAACATATGCCAATCAGAAACACAATTTAGTATAATAAAAAATATATTAACATAATGCATGTAAGCTGTTCACTAAATTTAATACAATATTACAATTAGAGATCGTTTGATTACTGATCAAAGGTCAACGAAGCTAAAGCCTAAAGGTTATTTTTTTAAAATTCGTCAATAAATCACCAAATAGGCTTTCAAATTTAAATTCTATTAAAAATATTGTATTCAATTCGAACTATCGGATTAAAGACCAACGCTCGAATTTCAGTAATATGATTCAATAAAAATTCTGTATTATTAAATCAAAATCGTTAATTTTTATCCCACGACCCATATTAAAGTGCAGTCTGCTGCAAAAAATAGTTCCAGCAGAGGATTCCGTTCCCTTAGTGGTTCAATTTTATTGGTTGTAAAAGAAAGAAAACGCTGCACGCGAACTCTCTACTCGGCCCGTTATTTCAAAAAAACAGAGCGTTGTACTGGCCCATGACATTTGGCCCAATAGTCAGTTCAATCAAAATCCGCATAAATCGTTCTTTCAGTTTCAGACTGTAAATTTACAATACCAATTAAACAGGAACAATATTCTCTGCACCTCTCCTCTGCGCCTGTTTAAATTAAATTCAGAGGATCTATTTTATAATACAAAATTACTTCTGAATTATATGATTCAATATTCATGATCAACCGTTCAAATCTAATTCAACAGTTCAGATTTAGAGGCGCAAAGAGCAGCACTAAAAAACGGTGCAGATATTACCGATCCCAATTAAACATGACTGAATTATAGCAACTGGATTATTAATTATATAATTACTGACTTACTGTATATTTATACAATAGATTATAACATTACGTACGACAACTTGAGAAAGAGTTGAAAAAAATTAAATATATCCAAGAAAAGTGAATTTACATAATTTATTTCTTATAGTTATATTAAATTACGAGTTACACTATGATACTTACGTATGCATGAGGCTCTATCGTGCATACGATCATATCTCAAATTTCAAAATACAAATGGATGATTCGAATCGTTGAAAATATTGCTTATACTAAAATCTACTTAGAGACCATAATTTTTAAATTTTAGAATTTTTTCTATTCTATCAGAAGAGTGAAAATTTATTAATCCAACAATTTACATGACTCAAATTTAATGAAATTTTAATCCATCTAATAAAATAGTAAGAATTCTAAAAATGAAATATTTGATCTCTAAGTAGGTTCTAATATGAACAATATTTTTAATGATTAAAATTGACCGTTTACATTTTAAAATTCGAAATATGGATCCTAAACACGATAGAATCCCGTACTTACGTACCATAACTAACTCTTAAATTATTTATACTCACCTACAGTGCGAGTTATGTAGACTGCTCAATATCCATTCTCTCAATATATCCAAAAGAATAGTAAAAAGAACAAAAATAAAAAATAAAAACAATTTAGACAAAGTTTTCCTATGAACATTATATTACATTAAGGGTCTTTTATAATTTACCAGTAATAGTAGGTCCAAGAAAAATAGTTCATTGGATATATAATCATATAAGGGCTTGGGCCTCATATGTTAATGGGCTTTAATGCATTTGATCTTGAACCAATAGTTTTAATTGGAAATTGGTCAAGTGAAAATTTTATCACCTATAATTTGTAACTTCATAATTAAGCAGACAGCAGTTGCGTATTAAAAATTTTAGATATATAAATAATGCAAGCTTCTAAGTTGACATTACATCTTGTTGAAAAAAAATGTGAATAGATCTATTGCCAAAAGTCAATTACAATTTTATTTAGTTTGAATGGAAAAAAAGTCAAAGCTTACTTTACAAATAATAAAAACATAAACATAATCTATATGCACGTTGTACTTGTACCAATTGGTTCATTGCATGAAATTATGAAAAAAGCATCTTTTATGAAAACATGTATAGTGCATTATATACTGTACCAGATTACAATATTATATATTATATGATTAATAAAATAGCAGTCCTGTTAAATTTCATTTGATAATATAGAAGTTCAACAATATATTGAACATAATTAACTAAACTAACTGCCTCATCACACTTTTCAACAAACAAGACCCATGACGTTCATATAAAATCCCCAAAACCCTTAGAAACCTTCATTTAATAATTTATTTATATAGAAAAGTTTTATCTGCATATATATGTAATTGTAGACCTGTGACAGAGAAACCGCAATGGCATGCCACATAACTATATGTTGTTCAACATCAAAGCAGATCATATGAATAAGTTTGTCTGAAACAATATATTCAGTCTACTTTTGTTGAACTTCTCTATGGATAAATCATTTCTTCATTTCTATTACTTTTCTTGTTCCGTGCAATATTATATGGTCATTAGATGTCGAATTTAGAATTTTTGAGGTATTATTTTGAGAAATTCATGTTCAGTTCTATTTGACATCTTGGGGCCATTTTTGTTCTTTCATGAAGAATTAAATCTAGGAACTATGATTTATCTTATGGATTTTGTCTTGACTAATTAAGGTTGTCTTGACAAATCATTTGCATTGGTGCCTTCTTCGTAGAATCTAGAGTTTACCTAAGATTTTTTTGCACCAGTGTTGTCTTCATTTTTTTGTGGATAAAATATTTGATCATGAGATCTAGATTTTTTGCTCCGATTTGCATCAGCTGGAATAGAATTTTTCTATATATATATCGACGGGTCAAATGATATAGTGAGTCTATTGCTACTAATTTGTGGTGGGTAAAGAGATGAGTCTACGTACGAATGAAATGATATAGCGGATCATGAAGTCGTTTTTTGGACATGGAATATGTTCAGGATCGGCGAATAGACGAGTACAACAATTTCAGATGGTACAAGTCTACGAAAAATTGGCGAGTTGAGGTGATCAAGACATCCGACATATTGCGATGATGTATTTTCACCTGTATTTCTAGAATTTCGCTATGTGTGTTTGTAACTCGTTTCTTATATTTTTTGTTTTCTTTTTTTTTTCTTGGTCAATAAAAATTATTGTAGACGAAACATACTTTAAAAAAGTTAATAATAACTCATACTTTCAACTTACCTCGTTGTCACCAAAAGAAAATAAAGGAAATTATTCCTTAAAAATCGGCGATAACTGCTTAAATATTATCACCGGACATTAACTTTTCTTAGCACCACCCCTCTTTAACGCCGGCACAATAACCAGTGAAAAACAAGGAAATAGAGATGCTGTATGTTAGGAGCCAAGACCAACTAGCAGATATATTCACAAAAGGGTTAAGCATCAAAGGATTCAACGATATCACAAGCAAGCTAGGACTTATAGATATCTACAATCCTAGCTTGAGGAGGAGTGTTAGAAAAATAAATTGTTTAGGGACTATTAGGCCTCAGTAGTTTCATCATAGGCCTAGAATAAGAAAAGAAAGTAGTCATACCCTTAAATGAAAAGGGGGTTACAAGTCTTATAATAAGGAACGTTAGAGACTGTATAACGGTAAAATGAGAATTACCGAGTAGAAGCCTATAAAGATAGTAACATACTCTTGTACAGATAAGATGAATGAAAAACATTTTTCTCATCATTAAATCCCTCAAATCTAACATATATATTCCTCTTTAAAATATATATATATATATATATATATAGAGAGAGAGAGAGAGAGAGATAGACTAGGGTACTCCATGGAACACCAAACTCCTAATACTCCATATCGTATCTCTAATTTTAAAAAAGAATTTGATTTCCTATAAGATTTTAATATGGCTAGGAAGCTCCAAAAATCTCGAAATTTGATTTCCTGCAAGATTTTAATATGAAGAATTTAATTATTGAACAATTTAAATCAGTGTTTCGAGCAAAAATAATATAATTTGGACAGTTTTCACTTCAACCTGAAATACAAATGTTTTCGCAATAGTCTAACTATATATATACACTACTACACAACAATAAATTAGACACGAAGTTCAACTGAAAATGATACACTTACCAATAAATAAATAAATTAAAAACAACATTTTGTCAAGACTAGCTTTATCTATTTCTTTTATGGAATCACATAAACTGTGTCTGTGTTCATACAGTAACTTTTTGGCAGATTTTGAAATTAGCCTTCTAGATTCCTTAATGCTATCATAGCTGCTATACAGGTTGTGCATGCACAAGGCAATTCAATTCAAATGGGCTTTCGGATACAAACATGCAACAACTGTTCTTCATTTAATGCAAGTGGCCTCTTTTGCATTAACTGGTATAACAACCCCACTTGCTCAAGTGTGTGTTTTCTACTTTTCTTTGCATGCATGACCACTTGACCAGGCATACTCATACGTGGTTTCAAGTCTTAGAATCTTCGCCTTTAATTCTTATATATATACATAGTTGGAGTTAAATAATTAAAGATTGAAAGCTAACTACCAAGTGGTGAAAGTTGGTTAATAGAAATGATATATGTTAATTAATGCTGTCTTTGAAATTGAGCCTCACTTTCCATGCATATATTAATTATTTTTTCTGTACAATTTGTATATATATGCAATTTATAATAATGTACAGGAATGAGTTGAAGCTTAAACCAAACATTAGTTATCAGGATAACGTACTGTAAGAGTATTAATTTGATATATCTTATCTATGATACATGTGTTAAGTATATATAGTGGGATCACTTATTACAGAACAACTGAACAAGTAGCTTTTGATTCTGCATGCATGTTGTTATACAAGTATACAACTTATACTAATTAAACGCTGTAACTTGATTCGATTACTTCTTAATTCTAGAAACTTGAGCTTTTCTTCTTGTTAAAATCTAGTACAAAGAATATTAAAGTTTAGTACGTTGTACAGTTAATATTTTAGTGCAAGTTGAGGGACCAAAGCATAGGACTAATGATTAAATTAACTAGGCGCATATTTTGATGCAACTAGCTTAACAAATTGGCAACCGAAGTCATCAATTACAGCTCCTAAACAAAGCAAACTCCATATTTTTTTAATTAAGAAAATCATTTAGATATTCCAACAATTCTAACAGTTCAAGGTCGAGGCAATACCACGTCGATGAATTTTCTGTGCAATTCAATAAATCTGAGAGATGTATTTAATTAGTAGGCACCACGAATGACACGGGTCTGTCAAGATCAGTATAGTTAAACTTTCGTGTTTGTTTTTGAGTTTTTTTTTTTTTAAATGTTTCTCAGATTGATCGACCTTAACTTGATTTGTAGTCCATATTTGGATATAATTTATGTTTAATAAATGTAGGTGTTTTCCCATGTTTCCATAGATGAATTGGAGAATTCATGACAAAAATAATTTATATATATATTGCTCCAATTAAGATTCATGAAAAGAATAAATTAGAAAGCGTCATGCATGAAACAACTTTTTAACAGTGGAACGTTATAAATGGATAATGAAGAATCAAGTAATTAATTGGAACAATCCGATGAAAAACACTGATCAGAAAGCCTGAGAGAAACATGAACTCATTTTTTTTTTTAAAAAGTATTATAATGCATAACACGTACTATATATCTTAACTTTTAATATTATTACAGTTGTCTGCTTCAAAAAAAAAAATATTATGACAGTTGCGAGCCATCTGTGGCATTATATGCCACCAGCACAAAAAAATCACAGAATTAGTATATATGCATCACAAATAAAGTTTAGGAAAAGTTATAGCAAGGTCGTTCCCTTTTACACCATGACATATATATATGCATGTTTATCCGTAAAGCATGCACGGGCAGAGGCGTAAGCTAATTAAAACATGGTCTAGATCGTGACACAAATGTTTATCTCTATATATGAGAAGTGGCAAACTGAAATGTTTGCTTAATGCTAAAAACCAACAAAAGTAGCAATTTAATGGAAAGAGTCGAGCGACAGAATGGGGTGGTATATACTGGTATATACGTGCAGCTTATTGAATGGGTCATCTGGTAGAATTTTAAATTCTCTGCATGTTTACTTATATAGACATTATACATATATAGATTTGTACTCTAGGTCTGATGAAAGATGCAGCTTTGGAGGGATTTTGGGACATAGCATGAGGCACCATAGTGTCCTACAATTAG
This sequence comes from Eleocharis quinqueflora, assembly GCA_964058865.1. Classification (NCBI taxonomy): domain Eukaryota; kingdom Viridiplantae; phylum Streptophyta; class Magnoliopsida; order Poales; family Cyperaceae; genus Eleocharis; species Eleocharis quinqueflora. The sequence goes on along the minus strand of CAXKVX010000068.1, from coordinate 5,438 downwards.
TATAAAATATTCATATATGCTAGTTATAGTGATAACAACAATCACGAGACACATATATAAACAATTTATCTAACTTTGAACTTCAGCCAACGAACAAGAAAAAGCTTAGATATGCCTTAATTTGAACAATTAGATTCATGTAATTCCTTGTATTTAACTTTCTACACTATATGAACACACACATAAAAAATAAAGAGTAATTAAAGCAATCCAAATATGTAGTTCGCTATATTTTTATCACTTTCTGAAGTTGTTTTCATTAGAAAAATTAAATATACTTGTTATCTTAATATTGCTAACATAGAGGAGTTGAATCCTAGATGAAACATTTGCTTATCAGATCCATTAATTCAAATCAGAATTATATAGCTTCATATGTTTATACTTGAATACATTACCAATAGGGACCCTCTTCTAATAGAAAGCAATTGACATATGTAGTTCTCTCTTCACTAGCAGCCCCAATAGATATTACTCAAAAAAATGAGAGAAAAAAGCTCACTAAAATAATTACATCAAAGAAAAATCAAATGTACCATATAGCATCTCTTTGAACCAAAAAATAGCTTGTTTAAGTCCAGATCTATACATGTTATACACATACGTACTGTTACGTTACTTCTATCAAAGACTAGCTTCCTGCATATAGAAATGCAATTCTTGCCATAAAATATCAGCACAATTTTGTTATTCGATTCATTGTGTGAAGAAATTTCTTTTGCAACCAAGCATGTATGGAGGCAGCTCAAATTAAGTTCAAGAAGAATCAGTATTTGCAACAGTTTATGGCACAATAGATACATAGCATCCACATTGCACATCACAACTTGAGCTCTAGATCCAAATCTTGTGTGTCACTTGAAGTTGAGTTTTGGCTTTGTGAGTCTGTCGACCATCTTCCGTAGTAGTGTCGCATATAATCCTAATAATAAACAAGAACGAAAACTTTTTGTAAGTCATTAATACTGTAATTACGCAATGCAACTGAAATCTTGCTCCTAGGTATATATTTCGGCAGATTCCGTGAAATTTAATTACTAATTTCATATATGTGTAGTTGTGTACTTACGCAAAGAACAAAAAGCATAAACTTGGACATACAAGAAATAGCTAAGGTGAAATAGAACAAAAATATTTATGTGCTCGAATATCTATATCGAGCTTTGACATGAACATACCTCGCGATCTCCCTCAAGTAGCGGAAGTGTGACAGTAGGATGGCCATGAATATTGGTTTGATAAATAATATTACATGGTGCACTCAGTAATGGCCTGAAAAACGTAAAAGATATACTAAGTTAATTTATTGTACTATTACATTGCAACTATAAACATTGGAATAATCATATTTTCAAGTTCAATTTATATTTTAATTAATGAAATTAGCACCTGACTGCAGGAGCGGTAGATTGGGACTCACTATAGAATGCTCCTGTTGTTGCACTTCCATATGACATCTAAATTGTGGGAAATAGAGAAGCTCCATATATGAAACATGCATATATAGAAAGAAATTGACAGAACATATATTTTTGAAGTTACTGCAAAAATATTGAAATAAGCCCCTTCAATCTTACAACATATATTTTGGAACAGTATGAGTAATTTGAGTTTGTCAACAATATTAGCCCTTTCTTGTAAATGAAGCAGCTACAGCAAACATACATGCATCTACTAATTAATTTTTATGAAAACCATGAAATATAATCTATTAATATTTAAAGAAACTAAATTGATAGATATTCCTTTTTAATAAAAGGAGAAGTCGTGACATTATTTCAATCTAGTTTGATTGTAGTGCCAAAATTGCTTCTGAGATTATCACATGAAGCATATATAGCAACTTCATGAAGAGAAAGGACAGGAATTAAGAAAAACATTAAAATTTTACCAACATCTCTAGATTACTTGTAATATTCTAATCTTATATTGCTTCAATAAGACAAATCTCCAAGCGAAGAGAACTTACAGGTAGAGTGGTTTGTGCAGTGTAAGTTTGAGTAGGAGAAGTTACTGGCACTGAAACTCTGGCATCATACTGTTCAATTAATGAAAATTAACATATAGAAATTCTTGCTTAATAAAAATTACAAAGATTTTGATTAATTGAAAAATATAACAACAGTTTAATTGATTGCAAGTACTTCAAAATAAATTGAGCACTTAAAATTATAATACCATATTGAGGTTACAGAAAGGAGATTGAATTGAAGGGTGCTGGTACTCAGCCATCTCGCTTTGGAGTCTGATCTTCTCCAGTTGAGCCACGCCGAGACCCCTCTGCGGTTGCCTATGCTTGTCTTTCTTCCCTCTCCTAGAAGAAGAGCCACTGCTACTGCTGCTACCCCATCCATAGTTGCTCCTATCCATTTTGTTTTTAATTTCTTTCTCCTTTCTTCTTTATATTATGCTCTTGGTTGTAGGAGGCTCAACTCAATAGACCTAACCTAATCTTCGATTTTGGAGGTCAAGAAATGATGAGAGAGAGGGAGAGACAGAGAGACCAATATCTCTCTGCCTTTGAGAGCCAATATCTCCCTTTTAAAGTGAAAGTGATGGATCTCCAAATAACATGGCCTCATAAGAGAGGAGATCTTGCCACTTCATCATGATCGATCAACCAAAGAATAAAAATGATAAAGGTTTTTCAAAGGTATGGTTTGCACCGCTGGAATATATTGCACAACTATTTTTTATTAGATCTATTCCTGTTCTCATATATTGCCCCAAATCCAGATCTTTTGCCGCGCATCACATCTAGCGTTGAAGATCTGTATCATTAGTTGACATCAAAATTCGTATTTTATCTAACTTATAATATTCAACTCTCCTGTATTTCATCTTGGACGGTCAATCCGTACATCACATAAAATTTGAACCGTTCGCTGCATGCTGCACGATAGACGATCCGGATCCATATCACCCCAGTACGTTACTGTTGTGTGGTTTACGTGTTGTTATTTTTATGGTTTATTTAATTAATGTAATACTATTATGAACTCCCATAGTCCCATGTGATGCAAACAGGATCCTGTGACTAAAAGACATTTTGTTGATATGTCAAACATGATTAAGGATCTTCTTTCACATATTAATATTATTCAAGAACGCATAGCAAATTGATCAACACATTGTTGTGCCTGAAATGTAGTGCAATAAATATACGAGCATGGGCTGCATGGCATGTCAGCATGCAACAATATACAAAAATCTAATACTTACCAGCGTACTACATATATATATCATATACTGTTGATGTATATAATATATTTGTTTCAAGATTTTACAGTTGGATACATTGCTTCCTCAAGTTAGACCAGAAAGAGTCCTTTTAATTCGTTCTTATATATATATTAGAAGGGATCCGTTCTTTTTTTTAACTTTCGGTAGCTTCTGCCATCAATATCAATGAAAATTGCCTATCTGAACAGTTAAAAACATTTTCCATACTAATATAGACATTTGAGACCAAATTTCACATTTTTTTGAATTTTTTACTATTTATCGAATGGGTTGAAAATTTATTTATCTAACGATCTACAGACATTCAATTTTCAACACATCCTATAAAATAGAAAAAAATGTAAAATTTGGTCTCCAAGTCTATCTTAGTATAAAAAATATTTTTAATGGTCTAGATCGGTCATTTTCATTAGTTTTGATAGCGAAGGCTACAGATCTCTTCTCTCTCCCTCCCTCTCTCTCTCTCTCTCTCTATATATATATATATATATATATATATATATATATATGAGGAGGGATCGACCATTTTCTTCTGTAATATGAAGAAAAAAGCGAAATCTTCAAATCTCTTCTTCAAATCTTCTTCAAAATAAATCTTCTTCAACTATTCAAATCTTCAAATCTCCACTAATATATTAGAAGGGTTTTTTCAAGTAAGATTTTGATTGTTAAGAGATAGAGAGAAACGAGAGATGAAATGAGAATTAAAGATGTCATAAAGAGATGGAAGAGACAAAAGAAGGGAGCAATCAGTGGGTATTATCTGAGTGGTTAATGAGCGTTGGATTGATTTCAAATGGACGATACAGATTAAAGAGTCACATGTCAATTCGTGAGTTTTTGTTAAAAAGTTTTTAAAACCGGACCTTACAAGAATTTCGTTGTTAAACACATTTTTGAAACCGACGCCTAAGCAGTCCGCTATAAAAAGGACGTTTTAACACCAGAATTGTTTATCGGTCCCCTTTTAAAGGTACCATTTAAAACCGAAGTTTAAGTCATCCGGTTTAAAAAATTCTGTCCGCTGTTAAAGAGGCTTTTTAAACCGGATCCCTTATAAAATTCGGTTTTAAATTCTTATTTTTAATTATTTTACAACATTTTAAACCGAAGTTTAGTTAAAATTCGATTTTAAATCTAAATTCGATTTAAAAGAGTCGGTGTTAAAAGTCTATTTTGTAGTAGTCATAATAAATTGGCATTTATTATATTTCTATTATTGTTCCTTGTTACTATATTACTTATATTCACTAATAAATAATTGTTTTTAGATTAAAAAATAATATTTTTAAGCAATTAATGCAAATGATCTCATATTTTTTAGAATATATCCTATTTAAATTAATACCATAACTTTATTAAATAATAACCGTAATAACTTTACTAATAAATTAATAGTAAGAATTTATGTCCGTATACCTCACAGATCATATAATCAACATGAGATCATATAAGAGTACACTCTGGATACCGTTATATGTATGTGAATTTTTTAGTCGCTCCCGTTTTGTTTCCACACAAGGTTCCAGATGAATCAGCTAGCTAGTGGGAGACAAATTACCTGCAAAATTATCTTTTGTATTTTGTTTTCCATATTCCTTTTTGAAAAGATCTTTAAAATTATATATGGAATAATTTAGACCAAGAAATTAGTTTGCAAAATATTAAAACTAATTAATATATAATTACGTATATGTACATAATTGAACCGTAAAATTTAGTATGTACAAATAATAATTATTAGTACTGTAGACTCTCTACAGAAAAATACACATTCAATTTTGCGGAAGACATTTAGTTAGAAGGAAATCAATATTAGAGATAATAAAAGCTCTTCTTGTTAAAAAAAAATGTACATGGTTATTTGTTAGAAATTAAGGTATATTTATCGATTCTCTTCGGTTCATTGTTGCTTGAACAACTACTACTAATTATATACAACCAAGTGTAGACAATTAAAGATACATTAGGTAGGATTTTATCAGAGCTCTTAGTTAGAGATTGACCGTATCCTTTTGTGATTACGTATGAAGAGAACCAAGAGAAGCTTCCTTGGAAGCCTCGCTACATGGGATTTTCTGTGGTTTCTGGTTTCAAGAAATCTGTTTTTAACAAATCACCAGGGAAGAAATATAAATCGCAACTCGTTAATACTTTATTAATTATTATTGACACCTCATAGATTGTAACGGTTT
>CAXKVX010000067.1:0-79495 GCA_964058865.1 Eleocharis quinqueflora | reverse complement strand
AGTGGCCTGGTCCAATATAATTCAATAGCTACAAATGGACCTAAATTAATAAATAAATAAAAAGGTCGAGAAAGGTATATAAAGGGAGATGACGATATGGCTCGTGCATCGAGAACTACGACAATGACGTGTGAGTCTGGGGCCTCTAATCCCACTCATGATTAATACAAATAAAACATAAAATAAAAGTAACCAACATGAGTTTCTTATATATTTTTCTATACTATATGTAGCACTATAAAATTATAACGAATATTATACGACGTAGTTATGTAGTTAGGATAATTAACTAGATATGATGATTTAGATGACTAAGACGTATGATTAATATTTTAAGCAACGACTTAATTAATAATTAGTCACTTAATTAAATAGAATAATATTATTAACTATTACAAAACTTGCATAATAAAAGTATTACAAGAATACTAGGATAATAAAAGCATATTACACTTATAAATATGATAAAATACTGAACAACTTTAACACAAGTTTGGACTAAGTAAAAATATAAATATATATTGATCATTTTCTCTATGTCACATCAAATACAATATACACCTAAATACCTATAACATACACGCACACAATTGTGACTAAGTAAATATTTAATTATAATAACATATATTGATCAATTTCTATAAGCACATAAATGATATAAATACACACATATTAGCTATTGTTTAGCTAACTATTTTCCTTTCTTCTTTTGTTGTTTCAAAAATAAAAGTGCACAACTAAAAGTTGTTGAATTTATATCTTGCGTGTTTCGTGTTGTTCTTTTATTGTTGTTCCATAGGATATCGTCTTGACGTCTCAATAACATTAGATTAACATTAGACATGACTAATGCAACACTCTAAGTTAAGAATGACTAAAAGTGAAAACATAACACTAAACATTTAATTAAAAGCAATGAACTGTAGGACTATATTTCTCACACTCAATATGCAGCAGAGATGCTGCCCAAATATTTAACCAAGTAAACATGATACTTAAATAAAATTAGAAGCATCAAGGACGTCTCAACGCTTAGATCATATTTCTTTGTTTACACAAGTTTAAGAATTAACAACACAATAAATTGATAAATCATAACGTCACTTAAGAAGTTAGTAAACTGGTATCCACCGCGGGAGACAAGGATGTTCCGGATCAGTGGACGTTGACGCTGATGTTGACGCTGGAGGTCCTTTATGATACAAAAAGATAGAAATAAATCAATAGAAAGAGATGGACTATCATGAAGTAATTTTGATAAACTTATAAAATTAGTAGAGAAACTAGAGACATGAAGTACATTGGTAAGATGAATAGAGTAACTGGAGAGTGTGAATGAACTTGAACCAATGTGAGAGATGGAGAGACAAATATCATTACTTATTTGGAGCTTGTCGGATTCATTGTAGGCAAAGAATGAGGAGATGTTATTGATGTGAATTATGACATGATTATTTGCACATGAGTTAATGACCCAATTCATTGAGTAATGGTTTGGTGACACGGCATGTACATTGTATGTTTTAAATCTTGAATTTTGCTTCCATTCGTCATCTTTTTCAAGCCTTTTATAGCATAATTTGGCACTGTGACCAAACTTTGCACAAATTTGACAGGTGGTCTGAGAGTCAGACCCACTCTCTGGTGTCATCGAGCCCAAAATAGACCTAGTCCGAGTTGATTTGTACGGCATGTTACTATTATTCCCTTCAGTGGTATTGGGTCAGATCTGAGTATACGGGTTCGAATTTATTCCTTGTCGATAGCAACTCCCTCCTCCTCTTTCCATTAAGAGAGCAGTTGATTGCGAGGCCGCTTGAGTTTTGGGTAAGGCATCATGGCTGAGAAGTAGACCTCGAAAATCAGAGAAGGAGAAGAAGCCATGGCACCGGGCAGTTGATAGTGTCGCAATGATTCAGTTATATTTCGTCCCCAGGTCGTTGATCATAGCTGCGACAAGATCCTCTTCAGGGAGACGAGCACCGATGAATGTCAATTCGTCAACAACATACATGAGGTAAGGAGGTACTCAGAGCAGGACAGTCACCATTTTGTGTTTTTTGAATTTGTCTCTTCAGTTCGTTTAGTCTGGCACGAGATGTGGAAGAACAGTAATCTTCGAGAGATTTCCAAAATAATCTAGTGGTGGTGCTCGAAATGACCTGAGCAAGAAGAGATTCTGTAAGAGAGGACCGGAGTCAATTCTAACTAACTCATTAATCCAATGCATTGAATGAAGTATCTTCTGTAACGGATCTGCCTTTATAGAAAAAGCTAAACTCTCTTGATTAACCTATTTCGATAAAGGGATCTCATTTGGCACCTCTGTTTCCGTTTGTTATCATCTCTGCTTTGCAATGGTATTTTGTTAAAAAAAAAAATCATAACCACTTCAACAAAAAAACTCGACACCGAAATAAATTTGGTTAATATTGACAAATGTTCATTGTAGCTGCTCTATAAATGTACCGTGACATTATAATCAGACCCAACCAGTTATAAATTGAAGTACATTTATCATAGAGGCTATAAAGAATGCCTAACAGAGGAAGCGTATATAAATATATCAAACATAAAAGAAGAACCTCAGATGACAGATGGTGTCATCATCAGTACGTAGGCTTAATAGCAAACAGGACAAATGGCAGCGTGGTTGGTTGACATTTCCCCCAACAAAAATTTTGAAATTTGAACAAGTTCTGTGCTTAAAAATTTGGGCATGCAAATTTCCATAAAAGTGTAAAATTCACCACATTTTTCTTGGCCCAAAGCTCTTCTTCCGTTGCACCGTTGCAATTTACGTAAGAAACAGAGAAGCAAAATTATACAAACCAATATTTTCAACTAAACTTTGAAGATGGATTATCTCTTGACACTACCTTCCATTGTTATGCTAAGGTCGTGGATCAAAGCATATTTAATTTTGTTCTTTGAGACAAAACGTTGATCTGCAGTCACATATTAAAGCACAGGAGTTTCAATTATTGTGATACCCCTTTCCCCTTATGTTGAAAATTGAAGTGCAGGGTTTGAACATCACAATTTTGGTAACGACAAAATATTACAAAACTAGTTTGTAATTTAAGTTTCAAATTTACCGAATGAATACTTAATGTTTAAATTCTGTTGGCTGGTGCAGTACCACCGGGTGCTACCATATTTTTGTGGCTTTAATTTCATAAATAATCGAACATAATATTTTTTATACAAGTTCAAACAAGTGACCAATGGATCTGATGTCAACAGTCGCAGTCATAATGCAAATTGAACTTTAAGCTGTCGCATGTAGAAGGAAATTTTATTAATTCTCAAAATGACATCCGTAACTGATAATCATATTCCTAGAAACAGAACGGTCTGGTTTTTGAAACAACTCCAAATCTTTAAATCTTTTAGTCTCAAATAATTTGGGTTAGGTTAGAGGTGAAACACAAGTTGAACTCATGAAATTTGATTGGGTTAGGTTTTAATTGAACTCGGGTAGAAGAAAAAGGTTTTAATTCTCAAAATGGTATCCATAACTGATAATCATGCTCTTAGAAACAGAAAGGGTCTGAATTCTAAAACAACAACTACTACAAACCTTTTAGTCTAAAATAAATTGAATAAGGTTAGAGGTGAAACCCAAATTGCACTCATGAAATTCGATTGGATTTTATTTTCATGAAAATTACTGAATTTTCATGTAAGCTCACCGAGTTTATCACAATCCTTTGACTTTGGATAGAGTATGTAAAAAACAACATAGACGAAGTTGGTCAGGTTTCTAAAATAGATGAAATATCATTTTCATTAAACAAAATATATATATACCAGATGGTCAAACTGTTTGGGCTCTGGATTTGCCCTTATAATATATTTAGACAACATGGTTGTTACTGGTGCACGCAGCTGATGATTTGAAGTTTTGAACCAGTAGTGCAGTTTTTCAATTAAATCCAGGTATAAGCTTTGGCAAAGGAGTATTAGATGAGTCCTGAATTTATCCTACTAAATTGTGAAATAAACTAATTAAACAGTTCCAAATGGTTGAGAAATCAAGTTATAAACAAGTGTTCAGCACTGCAGCTGGAGATTAAAATATACTTAATTTGTTGTTTGAAATACTTTCAGCCACCTCAGAAACAAATATTTCTTCCAAACAATTGGTATTGTTTCATTTACCCAAGAATTATAGTTGTCAAAAGTTTGTTTCAAAATGTGGTTAACTTAGCATGGAAAGTAAGATTCGTATGATGGTTTTCAAAATTAATTATGCTCTGGTTGGCAAGAGTCGCTTGAATCACCAGTTAACAGTTTAAGGAAATTATATATACATTTGTTGGCATATATATTCCTCTCTTATTTAATGCAATAATGCAAAGAAAATGTGGTGAACAGTTCAAGGAAGCGAAATCAAACTTAATTATGTTATCCATTCTGATATCATACCCCCTATATACATCCAAGTTGGGGAGGAAGTTGAGAACAAATAAATATATGTATCCTTCCTTCTACCACCTGTGTAATCTATGCAAACTTGGCTAATCATTTACCAGTCACCACGGAAATAGATCAGTGGATATCTATCTGAATAGACATCTACATTTTGATAGTGAGAGTTCATAATTTCTTCATTTGTTCTTTTTCATTCAATAGAAAATAGAGTGGTTATTTATCTGAATAGACATCTACATGATGATAGTGAGAGTTCAATAGTTCATAATGCCTTCATTTGGTCTCTGCATTCAAGAGATCAGGATTTTCTTGAACAGGAAATTTTTATATTTAAAAGTTAGAAGACTTAATCATTTTTTAGCTTAGAATAACTTAATTTCTGGAACAGTTTTCTAAAGAATACAAAAATACGTGTTGACAAGTGTTTCAAAATTTGTTCTTTTAAATGTATTGCATGTTACGTGGATTGCGGAGATAGGGGTTATTGTTTTTGTACTATAATATAGATGTTATAATTATATAACTAACCTCATAATATACTGAATTTTGAGATTCAACATTATATACATAAGAAAGCGAGTAAACCCTGATCGAGGTATTAAAATTTGAAACTGAATTTAAAACTAAAAAAGTTCGGAAACATATTCTTATACTTGTAGAAGAATGTGTTTCAAGTTTCATGTAATTAAGGGCTATTTGTTATTACATCATAAGTTATTAAATTTCATAAAATTTAGAACGTTTTATATTTAATAATGTTTGATGAAATATTAAATAATACTTAAATTACATGAAAAATTGAAACACAATCAATCTACAAGTATAGAAATATATCTGGAAAAATCTTCTTATTTTTTAATTTTGCAAATTTATAAAAAAAATCAATATCAAGATTATCTTTTTTTTAAGTACAAATTGTCAAGATTATCAAAATAATTACTGTTATGTATCAATCATAGTGTACATTTGATTCTATTTGGATTTATAATGCAAAAGGTATCTGGTTTGTCAAGCGTATTAGTCAATTCCAATTTCCACATGTAATGTAAGGCCGACATGTTAGAACGCTAGAAACTTCCATTTTTAGCTGACATCTTGGGACTCAGAAACGAAATTAAAATGTTAAATTTTTTAAATTGGAGATGGGAAACGCTGGTTTTGAAATGGTTTAGTTTGGTTTCTTGTCAGCTGAAAGCAATTTCTCATCTTATAATTTTGTTTGTGTTGATGGGAAACTATGTATTGTGTAATTAATAGATCAACAACCAAATGAATTCTATTAATTAATTGGAATTACAAGCACAATTGAAAAGCTCGACGCTGATTGTCTAATAATTTTTATAATAGCAAAAGGGTCCACAATAAAATAAATAATTAGACGGCCTCAATCCCACACTGCGCCTCTTTGAAAACTTCGGCAGTGAAAAGTGGCCGCCGTTGAGACTTGAGACATACTTCAGCATCCTGTTTTTTTTCTTTTCTTTATTTTACGAGAAAAAAAGTAGAGGGGAGAAATAGTGTAAATGTTTGAACCCTTGACTAGTTGACTGTGGTAGGTTTTGAAATATGAATCCAGTTAAGTATAGCTAATATGTGGTAGGTTTTCAAATGGCCACATAAGATCCAAATTGCTCCCGCCTGTTAATTAATCTGTGGTATCTACAGCTACAAGCTACCGCTGAATTGGGTCAACTTGACCCGTCATGGAAGACTGCGATTCCAGAAATTAGCATTGTCCAATGTTTTTCAAATGATGTAATATAAGTATATAACCATGGATCCATGGTGGACTTTGACCCTTGACAGATTGTTGCTTTATATATATATATATATATATATATATATATTCTGGTGTGGCACGTTGGCAGAGCGGTCACGGCTCCGCTTGTAGAAACTAGAAACAGAATCCCCCATTGTTATTGTTGTCTGATTTCTACCGCAATATCATAACACTTGATATGATTCCAAATAAAAATAGCACCACCTCGTAAATTATTTTGTAGTACTCCTTCATGAAAGTAAAATAAATAATACCAGTATATCTTAATTATTTAAAAATTAGCTCAAAAAAATACGTAATTCGTATTAGATAACAAATTATTAGTAAAAGAACTTACATAATTGCATAATAGAAGTCATTAAGCAGAAGCGAAAGCTCGTCCTTTATTGAATTTGAGAAGAATGAAATATGATGAATAATAAGAACTTTATTATGAATTCTGATTTACAAAGGCTTTGTACATCTGTATTTATAGCCTATGGATATAATCTAGCCGTTGCTATATTCCTAATCAAGGAATTAGCCGTTTGGCAATTTTCTAAAGTAGCCTAATTACAAGCTGGAATGGCTAGGTACCAATATTGTAATATTATGATTGCTAGTCTATTTGTTGTCTAATACAACCAATGATGATTTTCTGAGGTTGATAATATCATAATTCAACACTCCCCCTCAAGTCGAGTTCGAATAAATTTATAGAACCCAACTTGTTCAGTATGTTTAGATGACTACTCTTATCTAGCGTCTTGGTGAAAATATCTGCAAGTTGTTCTTTGCTTCTGACGAATGGAGTTTCTATTTCTCCAGATTGCACTTTTTCTTTAACGAAGTGACAGTCCACTTCTATATGTTTTGTTCTTTCATGAAAGACCAAATTGGATGCAATATGTCGTGCAGTTTGATTATCACAGTACATTTGCATGTTTTTTTGTGTTCTATCTTCAAGTCACCGAGTAGCTGCTTAATCCAGATAAGTTCGCTTGTTGTGGATGCCATGGCTCGATACTCTGCTTCTGCACTTGAACGAGCGACAACATTATGCTTCTTGCTTTTCCAAGTCACCAAGTTGCCACCTACAAAGGTACAAAAGCCAGTGGTTGATTTTCTATCACAGCTTCCGGCCCAATCTACATCAGAAAAATCAACCACATCGTTAGAACCATGTTTCCTCATCCAAATCCCTTGACCTGGAAAATTGCAACTTTTATTAGTCCAGAAACCATTTGATTAGCAACTTTTCTACCTCTTTAAAAAAATAGCAAAAAATTTGAAAAAAATGTAAAATTCAATCACCAAGTAGATTTCAATATGTAGATCATGTTTAACGGTTCGGATCGGTCGTTGAAATTTTCAAATTAGATATAACGAATGTGAAACACAAGCAATTTGATGCTTCACGGAGTACCCTACTCTTTCTCTGTATATATATATATATTTCAGAGGTTCCAGTTGACGTGATGTCATTTCAGGCAAAATGAACGCCACAAGCAAAAAAAAAAAAAAGAAGCGTAAAAAAGTAAAAGTAGTGGCAAATCTGTAAATTATTTTGTTTGTTCCGGTTCGTACCTCTAACTTCTCCCACACACAAAAAAACGAGAAAGTTTCCCTGCCACGAAATCTCCTCGCAAATTCTTAAAAGCCTCATATCTCCTGTCGTTGTCGACAAAGCAATGGTTCAACGAAGAAGCATCGCAGTTTTTGCATTTTGGTCCCTCATTCTTCCAAACCTTCCCAAACTTTTGTGAAAAGGATATTTTTTTTAAAAAGGCTGGGGCCCGCTGGAAACGTGAAAGCTTTGAACGCCCTTCGGATGGTCAAGCCCGATAGGCAGAGAGCGCTTCCAGTCCATTTTCGAGTTACAACGACTGGATTTTTCTCTCAGCTTCAGATTCAGAAAAAATACAACGATGATGTTTCACGCTCCGCTACGAATTTAACGATGTTAGCAGATGAATGTGAGTATATTTATGTGGGTGTGTTTTCAATTGGGAACATGCTTAGAAAGAGTTGTAGTTGATACGCAAGAATATGAGCTATAATCGCTGATGAAAAACGTGACAATATTTTCAGATAAATTGAACTGCATACGTCATGACAGATTCAAGATTTTCGTCAGAAAGAATCAAGATTTATAATTTTTTTCAGAGATACAAAATTAGGCACATTAAAAAAAATCAAATTATAAGTGATTTTTTTTAAATGACGAATTGTACGATATATTTTGCAAAAAAAATTTCAAAATGGCAGCTGCATGCCCCTGAACCTCATCCGCCCCTGCATACAGAAGTGAGCAAAAGAGAAAGGTTTATTTGTTATAATTTTAAAACAATTAATTTTTCTAGGACTATATTTGATAAAGCAAATTTAAGTTACTGCCTTATTTGTTTTCATCTTATTGCTGGTAATAATATTTTACATCTCTTAAGAAAGCAATGCATTTCATACATCGATCAAGAGTTTGAGAAGAGTATTAAGTTCAGTTGCAATTGATATGATACATTGTTAATTTATTTGTCCCATTAATATATGATATTCCTCTGTAAAGAAGTATATAAACAAATTTTAACTTTATTTGGGTTTGGCATGAGTTGTTTAGGTGTGGTTACATTGAATTAAAGATAGCAAAACTGGCGTGCATGTATTGTTCTGATATGTAGGTATTATTTGCACATAAATCTACAAAATAGTATTTTTGTTTTTGGTGTGGTTCATCATCATCTATCTAGAGAAAGAGAAGAAGGAAGAATGAGCACATTTGAGAAATATTCTAGAAAGTAGATATCAATGTGCATTGAAATTTGATTGCATAGGAATAAGCTTAATTAGTAGTTCTTTTTTTCATGTTTGGTAGAGGAGTGAGGAATAAAATCCTTATTCCCCGTTTAAGGAATCAAACAAAGAATAAATTCAAATTTCATAAAGAAGAATAGGAGAAATTATGCCTTCTAAAATTAAAGAGCCTCTTCATAAGAAATTAATAACTTATTTCCCCGGAGCAAAGTCTCGTTAAATTCCACAAAGCAATAAAAATTGTATTGTTAATTAATTATAACGATGAGGATGATGATGATGATGATGATAATAATAAATCACAAAGTATTGTTATTATGTCTATTATCGTTACTTATTATTATTATTATTATTATTATTATTATTATTATGTAATATTTTTAGTATATTTATGTGATTAACATCTCACTATTGCGTTTTAAAATAACAACAATTATGCTGATAATGATTATTATTGTTATTGTTATGTAATACATTTTTAATATAAATATTTTATATTTTATTTTAATATATTTTTATTAATCAATATTAGTTCTCCGATGACAATGATATTGTTAATGATAGTGATAATAATGATATTAATATTATCATTATTGTTATCATTATTTTATTATAATTTTATATTATTATTTAATATATTACTAAAAACAAACATTTTTATTTCCATTTATAATTTCATATAATTATGTGATTAAGATTACTACTATTTTTTAAGATGACAATAATAATGATAATGATAATAATTGCGACAATGATATCCTTAATGATATATATCCTTGAGTTTAAAATACTTGTATATTAAAATTGCTCCATTCAAATTTTTTTCCCACTATATAATGAATCCTGGCTTTGCCCCAGAGCTTGAGGATTTATGAAACTAGGATTCATTATATAAAAAGCCAGGATAAGTTCATAAATTGTTTATTAAAGTTCTATATTTATACTGAACTAGGAATCCAATTTCTGAAACTTATCAGGGCTAATTTGCAACTTATTTGTAATCCCAGTGGCCAGTCCCGGAATACTTTATTAGTAACCCCTTGTTTTCCCAAACTATTTTTTTTATTTTTATTTTAACTGATACTCCAAATAGGACGAAGACGATACTGTTCTGTCTTTTTTCTCCTCTTCCTATAAATGGTTTTCTCTTTCCAATTTCATCTCCAAACAAAATAAGACCTTTCTCATCTCATCAACAAACTGAAAAACTGTTAACCATTGTTGATTCTTCAACCAAAGCTCTTTCAAATCCCAAATGGGTTCTCTCGGGTCCTCTGATTCAACCCCAATCTCAAAATCAAACGGGAATGCAAACGGCAAGGCGGCCGAGCTCGTGGCTTCTCCTTCACCTCTCATGAAAAATTTTCTGGTACAGAAACTTAATGGCATGTCATTGTCAAGGTCGGAAAGCGCCAAAAGAAAGATCCTGAACAAAGAGATGAAACCCAAAATTGTTACTGGCAATGGCGGCTATGTTTTGGAGGATGTACCTCATTTCACCGATTACATAAGAGGGATACCGGTACCTCTCTCTCTCTCTCTCTCGATCGGACATGCTCGTTCTTTTCTATGTTGCTTTCCAAGTTGAAAACAAAGAATTCTTCTCAACATATTTGTTTACTAACACATTTCAGTAAATTTGATTATTTTTCATATTTTTGCTGAGCTCATGATTATATTTTACTCCAATAATAGGCCTTAGTTAAATAGATATAGTCACTTATTGAACTTTTGTACAAGACAATTTCAGAAGAGCACTTGTCTTAGTTTTTCTACTCTGCTATTTGTTTATTTATTTATATTAATACAAGTTAGAAATATTTTGTGATGTTACGAGTAGAAACCAAATCAGCAACCGTTACGAGTGTCCACTTAAACACATAGTTCCATGTTTTATTTATATTTTCCAAAGAAGAAATGTAAATTTTCCAACTATAGGAATATACCAACTTTTTGAAGTATATTCTTGTGTTATAACTTATAAGAGGAATCATGTCGTAGAAGTTCGAAACTTTTGACCCACGTGATTTCTTTGACCAAGCATACCAGGAATTTATTTTCCAATTTTTGTGGTCAAACCTAAGACTATTAGAAAATTTTCACAAGTAGAATTCTTTCTTGTATTTGCATTAGCATTAGGAAACGTGATTTATTACAGCCACTGTCAATATCACTAAAAGAAAAAACGCTAAATTGCCCCAGCTTAATCCAGTAGTCACCAAATTACTGTACTTTTTCTTACTGTCTTATCTTTCATCATATAATGCAGAGTTACCCAAATCCATTGCAAGACAATTCTGCATACGCCGTTGTCAAGTACTAATTTTGATTCTCCTAATTCAAAAAGCTATTTGTAACTAACTTTTATTTGGTTTTACTAATAATATATCATGACTTTCCGTCTTTCCAGGAAATATTTTGTTGACTTGGATGACACAGTTGCTCAAAAGGTACAACACTTCACAACACTTCTTGTTAATGACCTCATGTAATTCTAATTTTGGGGGTTTGGGGCTTATATATTATATTGTTATGAATGACAATTTCTTCTACATAACATAATACTACATTTTTTAAGAAATATACGAAATTAAATGTCCTTATTTTTCTTTCAGATTGTGGTTCAAAAGAACAGCAAAAAAGGCACACATTTCAGGCGTGCTGGCCCTCGCCAAGAGGTTACTGCACATTCTTTTCATAATTTTCCTTATCGTCCTAATTGAAATCTTAACAAAAATTGACACAGTTTTTTATCCTCTAATTGTTAGGTTTACTTTGAGTCTGATGAAGTACGAGCTTGCATTGTGACTTGTGGAGGCCTCTGCCCGGGACTTAACACTGTTGTCAGAGAGCTCGTATGTGCCCTGTTCAGCATCTATGGTGTCACCAAAGTCTTTGGTATAAAGGTAAGGATTTTCATTTAAGCACTCACATAGATTATCATACCAATCAGGACAGAAAAACGATAGGTCCGATATGGTACAAAAATGTAATGCACAATTTATAGGTCAGGAAAATCCAGTTTATTTTTCTCAGTGCATACGATTCTAAATTTGATATATGCTTTACATGAGTACTTTCTATATCTTGTTCGTCGTACCAAAAATTCTCATACTGGCACTCTATCAGATAGCAGTTAAGGTGCCTACTGATATTATGTTTCTTTCTTTCTTTTCTCTAGGGTGGCTATAAAGGCTTCTACTCTTGCAATACCATCGAGTTGACACCTAAACTAGTAAATGATATTCATAAAAGGGGAGGCACCATTCTTGGTACATCTCGTGGAGGCCATGACACTGTCAAAATCGTTGATGCAATTCAGGACCGGGGAATTAACCATGTAGGAAACTTGTTTAATTAAAAAAAAGTATTTTGGCAAATATATCCAACCTGACTCAAATATCATGAATAAACCACTTATTCATTAATTCATTTTTAAATTAAATACAGGTCTACGTCATTGGCGGTGATGGATCTCAGAAAGGGGCCTCTGTGATATATGAGGTACAATTTATGGCAATTCAATGCAATTATATAAGAAAATAAAAAAAACTCCTGACTTTCCAATCTTTAAAATTCTTTGTCATTTCTGTTGAACCTGTTAACAGATAACAGTACATAGATAAAAAAATTATTTGTAAAATTTGGAATTTTGTAGGAAATTCAAAGGAGGGGTCTCAAAGTGGCAGTTGTTGGCATTCCCAAAACCATAGACAACGACATAGAGGTAATTGTAGTTTTTTCTTTCTATATACTCTCTTATCAGATTTTACCGGCCCTCTACTTCAGAAATACTAGCAACTTCTTGTCTTATGCACATATACTTTTGTTGATATTTAGGTCATAGACAAGTCTTTTGGTTTTGATTCTGCGGTGGAGGAAGCTCAAAAAGCAATCTATGCAGCGCATGTGGAGGCCGAGAGCCACGAAAATGGCATTGGCCTTGTCAAATTAATGGGTCGCAACAGTGGTATGTACAGTTGTATGTTTATGATTTTATCTCAGACTAAAGTTTTGCTATGGTTGTTTCAATAAGGTCTTTTGAATGATTTATTCCTTATTAGTACTTTGCACTAGTTAATTTAAGGACTATTTCTTCTTTAACAACTTTTCGATCAATAACACTGTACTTTTCACTATTGTAGGTTTCATTGCCATGTATGCTACTCTTGCTAGCCGAGATGTGGTAAGCTAGATTTATTGAAATTTCAATCATATCCTTTATCTATTCAAATGCAATTGCGAAAACTCAGAAGCAAGAATTATCTGTTCAACATTTATTCGTCCTCTTTCTCTAGGATTGTTGCCTAATTCCTGAATCGCCCTTCTACCTAGAAGGAGATGGAGGCCTACTAAAATTCATTGAAAAACAGCTAAAAGAGAATGGTCATATGGTAATTGTTGTTGCGGAAGGAGCTGGCCAGGATTTGATAACAGATAGTTTGTGCAAGACTGGTCATGATGCATCAGGAAACAAAGTCCTCCTTGATGTTGGTTTGTGGCTCTCCCAGAAGATAAAGGTTTGTTAAATGTTGATTTGTTGCGCATTAATGCTTATTATAGGGTTAGTAAATGCACACCATAAGACAATTTATCATGTTCTGAATTTGATTAGTAACTTGAATTGATTTTTTGGCAAATACATAAAGTACTACAATTTTACCATTGAAGTCATTGGAGAAAGATGTATAATATGTTCTGAAGATAATGCAACTACTATATTGTCTCATGTAGGAATACTTCTCGGGAAATAAGAAAAGACGGGTAAATCTGAAGTACATAGGTAATAAACCTTCCTTTTGACTTACTAAGACTAATCTCAAATCATTTTGAATTTTTAACAAACTGTTGTTTTTCTTTTTCTATTTCTTTCCAGATCCTACTTACATGATACGCGCTGTTCCTAGCAATGCATCAGACAATATCTACTGTACCTTATTAGCACAAAATGCTGTTCATGGTGCTATGGCTGGCTACACAGGTTTTACAGTGGGTCAAGTCAATGGAAGACAAGCATATATTCCATTTCATGTAAGTACTATTATTCTTTTTTAGTCTTATTTGCAGTTTTCTTTCATTTTGCATGATATATTCCATGTTCCATGTAAAACTTACTGGCATTTATTTTAATAAAAGAAAAAGGCTGTACTATGATACCATCTTTTGTGTGAAGAAAAGGTAAAATGGAACCTTTTATCCGCCATAGAATTAACAATGGCTGAAGAGATTTTGATAAAATTGTTATCAACATATATTCTTTTTTTTTTATCTTTCTTTATATTTTCAATATATTTGCAGAGGATCACTGAGAAGCAAAGGAAAGTCCCAATAACAGATCGTATGTGGGCAAGACTTCTATCTTCAACCACTCAACCAAGCTTTCTCAGCCATGAATTTATTAAAAATGCACAGGGAGAAGAATCAGATATGGACCAGTATTTCAGTTTAGAGGATGAGTACGCAATGTGTGGTTCTATTACTGATGCAATAAAAAACATGTAACGACGCTGCAATGTATGATAAATTTTGAGGAAAATGTATACTAATTCTTCACGGAATAATTTTGTATGCTGTAAAAAGCTTCAATTGTGAAAAAAGAAATATATATATATAGAGTTTTATAATTCTGTGTCTTAGAAATTCTTGTGAAAGCAACATCTTTAGCTGCAATTTCAGAAACTTCCCAATGCAACTTATCCTATATCTATATGACTCAAAATATTTTGGACAATGCACTAATACATTTGAAGTTACTACAATTTGTTTCTTTAAATGGGAATTTCCTACCTATTATTCAGATTCTGGCTCAATGAAACATAAACCCAATCAACCCACCTAGAATAATGAATTTGCAGCAGTTTTCTTAAAACTAAGCTATTAGATTTGATGATACCAGAAAGTGATGGCACGTCTACAGGAGCTGATTCTGGAATTTAAGCAAAAGTATCAACGGGTCAAGAAATCTATTGGCTAGTATACAAAAAGAAAATAGTAAATAAATAATAAAAAAAGAAAAATTGCAAAGTACTGTTGGATCCTTCTTTTTTCTTGTCTCCTACTAGGCGAAATTCTCAAGATTTGAGGGATCTTTCTGTAAAATAAATAGAAGAGGGGTCAGGCCGTCAGGGTCTCCTACTAGGCGAAATTCTCCAGCTAGACTGCTAACCTAGTGGTTGTAAGTCGTCCGATGAGATCTAGACGGCCAATATTAAAGTTGTGATAATTATGACTGGGCTGTTGTGATAAAATAAAATTATATTTAAATTTTGTGCATAAAATAAATTTATTTATAGTGTTTAAATTAGTCCGTTAAAAATGACTTTATCTGTAATAAATTTTGTCCGAACTAAATTAAACGAACACAACAACATTAAGCATAACATTGTGCTAGAACACTTTTGTTGTATGTCTGAATGATTTTATTCATGTTTTAAATTAAGGATAATGTCCGGTAGATATCAATATTGATACCGACTATCGATATCGGTGTTATCGGTGTTATTATGCACATTTATTTGAGTTACTATGCATTTTATTTGAGTTATTATGCGAAAAAGAACCATGTGTATACAGGAAGACTAGTGGGAGTGTTATCGCATTTTTAATCTTATATGTAGATGACATACTCTTAATAGGAAATGATATTCTTATGTTGCAACAAGTTAAGTCTTTATTAAAGAAAGTTTTCTCGATGAAGGACTTAGGCGAGGCTATCTATATACTAGACATAAAGATCTATTGTGATAGATCGAAAAGACTTATAGGATTAAGTCAAAGCACGCACATTAACAAAGTGCTACATAGATTTAGCATGCAGAATTCTAAGAAAGAATTTCTGTCAATGAATCATGGTGCGCAGCTTAGCAAGACTCAGTGTCCTTCGACAACTGATTAGCGAAGCATAATGAGTAGAGTGTCATACGCTTCGGCTATAGGCTCTACCATGTACGCCATATTGTGCACTCGCCCTGATGTCTCGTACGCTTTGAGTGTGACGAGTAGATATCGGGCTAATTCAGGCATAGAGCACTGGAATGTTGCAAATAATATTCTTAAGTACTTAAGAAGAACTAAGGATATGTTTATCGTATATGGTGGTGACATCGAGCTCGTAATATATGGTTACACTGATACAAGTTTCCAAACTGATCGAGATGATTCGAGGTCACAATCCGGATACGTGTCCTGCGACGTTATCACCTGATACGAGAAATCGTAAATAGAGGTGATGTAAAGATATGTAGAGTTGACACAGTCAGCAACACAGCTGATCCACTCACGAAACCTCTTCCTCAAGTCAAACAACAATTGCACACAACTTCTATGGGTCTGAGACACATAGGAGATTGGCTGTGAGGCTTTTTTTAGATCTATGAGATTTTTAGAAAATTAGAGATTCGTGTAACTAGGGTCTGCGATGATTGACTTCTAGCTTAAGTGAGAGATTGTTAGTTTGTAATAATCTAGAAGTCAATAATACGATAAATTATCATAAAGTTTTGTTTATGAATTGAGTGATTAATAAATTGTCATTTTGTTGCCTTGAGTATTATTGAATTTATGAATCATTCATTTATCTGACTAGAGTCAATAACTGAAATTGTAAAACTTCATAATATTATTCTATTTAGTACTAAATTAAAAATCCTCAAACAGGCTAGTTTGATTTCCAATCTTATCAATTGTTTATACTTGGCTCATCTTTGTGCAATGGTGTACCTATTACTACCAAGGAAAATCAACCACAGGCAATAAATTCCTGATTGTAAATATGCATCGATCTTGTAAATGATATAATAATACCATTTAAAACATTGTCAGTTATTTTAAAAATTGGAAAAAACATTTATTGTTTGGTTTGCTCAAATATCTTATATGATGCATTAATTTGAACTAAATAGTTCATAAAGACAACCCATGAATTCATTCTAGTTCTAAATCTAATACATTACTTGAAGAAATGTGTCCAAGGAGTTTTCACATTTTTATACGAATACTAAGAAGGAATGGTGTCACCATGTAGTCACACATAATTCAGTTTTGTTCACAAGCCTTTAACTAGATGTTAGGTCAGTCACTCACAAGTAATGAAAATTATGAATGAGAGAATTATATGATTAAAATAGAAGATATTTGCCAATAGAGTGTCGATAATGCATTTTCTAGTAACTTCATTTGATAAACATATTCGTAAAATGTCATATTTTTAATTGTTTTACATGGCAAAATCATTTTATTTAATTTTTTCCTAGCATGTTGGCTAAGGGTACCACAATCTATGTGTAGTTGCGAGTTCAAAATTTTGTGCATTTTAATCTGAGATCTGTAAAATCATTATCTTGAAATTCATTTAGAAAAATTTCAATAAGATAATTCATACACTTACCTGAAAATAAACTATGAAGAGTATATTAATAACATAACAATAATATATGGTTTTTGCATGTTATTTTTCTCTCTTAAGATATGTTTGAAGCCCCATTATCCATCGCACAATTAAGCTAGGTTTAAATTAGCAAGTAGCCAAGTATTGTTGTCTTATTTTAACTAAAGATGAGGAATCACTTGAAAATGATAATTTACTATTTTGATAGTTTTTTTTTCCTAAGTTAAACATAAAATTAAAAATAATAATTTAAGATATTTGATTGGACATTTATATTCCTACCAATAGTTTTTTTAATTTAGCATTAATTAATGTTGTAGCAAAGATCCCTAATTATGTAGCGTTGAAATATAAAATCACTTAAATGTACGGAAAAACATACATTAAGTGTTAGTTTTCTAATTTAAATTTTCAGGATTTGTGAAAACTAAAATTGTCTAGTGATCCCTCTCTGAACTAAAGACTAGCAAATTTATTAGTTTGTCTTTGCATTTTTTTTTTACATTTTGCAAATTTGTTCCAAAATTGTTTGTCCAAATTGTCAATGTATTAATTTTGCTCTTTCGTCGAAAGTTCATTTGTTGGATTGTTTTCACGGTTTTTACTCTTAAACTCAACAAAATCGTATTATTTATCAAATGATCCAAATTATATTCTCTTGAGTTCGAAACTTCTGACTTAAGTTGCACAACAAATTCTTCATATTGAACTATTCTAGAAAATCAAATTTACTGATTTTTAGAGTTTTCGATCTATTTTCTAAAAACAACTTTGAAGAGGTAAAGTTTTTAATATTAAACATACTTTTTTTGAAAAAAAATATTTAAAAAATAATTAGAAAACTCTAAAAAAAATGATTTTTCTACAAAATTTCAATATGAAAAATTTATTGTGCAGAATAAGTTTCGGAGTCAAGAAAGAATAAATTGGACCACTCCTACTTTGGTCCAATGTGCAAACCTTTTCACAAGAATCTCTCTATTTATCATTGTTTCAGGAACTAAGTGGCCAGTTTATTTAGGTAAGACAAATTGATTTAATGTTTAAGTGGGACAATTTGTACTTAGGAGTGCAAACGAATCAAACACGAGCGAGCAGAACGAGGTTCACACTCATCTCAAGACACTAGTGAGTCGAGTCAACTCGTTTGTATACCAAGTTGCGAGCTGAAAGCATCATCTCGAGTTCTTTTCGTTTACAGATCGATCTGACTTGTCTCATCTCGTCTGGCTAGGGGTGACAATGGATACGATACGAGTCAGGTGGAGTTATTTTTGTGCCCGTACCTGTTTGAAATTACTCTTACCCATATCCTATCATTACCCGTTAAAATTTGACTTACCCTTACTCTATACTTACCCGTTAAAATTATAAGATAACGAACGAATAATAGACGATACATGTAATATTAATATAATATTTTCAGTTTTATAAATAAATCATATTCTACTCAAATACACTTAAAATCAATATTTTCAAAAACACGCACAACATGAGAGCAAGTAGAGCATATACATTAATAATTAAAAATAATATATAACGTAAAATATTAGATTAGGGTTATAATTACAAATCAATTTTTAAAAGGAATAATCAAGGGGATTTGGTAGAATTCAAGAGACAAAAGTTAATGTTCTGTTGAAAATTAAGAATTTTATTGAACAGAGAATAACTTAAATTACTAATAGATTAATTAGATGTTTTGTTGCATATATATATACTTATTTATATTTATATATATTATTTTATATTTACCCTATAAGATAACTGGTACAAAATAATCTTTACTTGTACTCTTACCCATTTAGCTAACGAAAAAAAAAATTTACTCATACATATTTTATCGAATACGATACGAATCAGATAAAAGACTAAAAGAATTTCGTTGACAGTCCTACGTGTGACTCATGAATATGTCAACTAATATAAATTCAAGCTTCATTTATGTTACAAGCTGTAACTCGTTTTCAGCTTGTTTAGCTTGAAATTTTCATGTTAAAAAACTGTAATTCATTTCAAAATATTATCAACTCGTTAAAGAAGCAAGTTGCATCGAGACGAGCTAGTAAAAGTTCAGCTCGCCTCGTCAATATGTAGAGTTGCACATTATTGTTTTTTAGAATAATCTACTTTCAGAGAATAGCATGAAGAAATTGATCACTTATCTCAAGTACAACATTGACTACAGGAACTTGATTTTCTAAATTAATGCAAGATTGCTGATACTTTGCAATAACAATTCCTGAATTGGTTGACATCAATTCTCCCAATTACGACCTGTAGATGCCCGAGGGGTCAGCATTCTGCACTATCCAAGGGTGTTCAAGCACCTTCACAAGAGGTAGCCTTTGAGAAGCATCTTTTACCAGCATCTAAACACAGCAAAAAGAATTAAAATTTACCTATCACAAAGAAATATTATGAAGACAACAGATTTTAATTTGCTTTGTCAAGTAGACTACATTACATTTATTTTATCATTTGTTTGGGTTACTATTTTAGTTGACTTGGGTTAAGAAGTATTTTGGCATTCTATACCAATACCAGATAAATATGATTATGAAATTAGCTAGAAAAAGAAAACCAACGATAATTAACCTGGCTAATAAGATCTTTAGCTGTTGAAGAAACCACTGGCTTTAGTGGAAACCTGAGATCAACTTTTAAAATCCTGAAAGATCAAAAAGAAGAAACAAAACCTTAGATTATAGCCCATTTGCATTTTGTTTTAGTAAATATGCTCAAATATCAGAATGTAGTTGTGTCGTTACCGAAACATGTATTTCGGCAAAAATGTGAATGAAAAATCTTGTTCTTTCACATTCAAATGATCAAATACTTTTATTACTTTTTAACTAACTAAAAGAGTATGCTTGCATATAATATAATAGGGTATTCACATATTTGAAAATTAAAAAAGTAAAAATAATTCTACAAAAGTAGTAAAACTTAGGTTTTTACAAAAAAAATTATATGTAGGTACATTCCAAATGCAAAAGAAGGGAAACATTTGGATGATTACTAAAATATTAAATTTTACTAACAAGAGAACTATTAAATTTTATTTAGTTTCTATATTCAACTGTATTTAGGCTCCTCGAACAAGTAAATAGACACCATAAGAGAATAAAAATAGGGAAATATTTAGGTACTTCAACAGAAAACAGCCATTCAACCATTCAACTTTACCTCCTGTAGGTATCAGAGTGTTCTTTTGCTTCAAATGGAGGCACACCATAGAGAAACTCATAGCACAGTACACCCAAACTCCATATGTCTACATTTGCATCGTGCTCTGAACTTTCAACTGCAAATATAGAAGTGAAAAATGTCAGGAACTAACAAACAACTAAAACTACACAATCAGCTCATGTGATTGTTTAATTGTTTCTTGTTCCACTCAAGACAAAAGGTACAATTATTCTCAGCCAGCTCAAATGCAACATTTTCAGTACAGACTAGACTGGTACAATGTCGCATTTGGCACAATATACTTACCCATTTCTGGAGGTAGATAATCCAGCGTACCACACATTGTACGTCTTCGGTTGTTTAATTGTTTCTTGTTCCACTCAAGACAAAAGGTACAATATTCTCAGCCAGCTCAAATGCAACATTTTCAGTACAGACTAGACTGGTACAATGTCGCATTTGGCACAATATACTTACCCATTTCTGGAGGTAGATAATCCAGCGTACCACACATTGTACGTCTTCGGTTGAATGTGTGTACTGACCACCCAAAATCAGCAATCTTCACCTCACCCTTGTATCAAAGAAGTAAAGGTTAACAGGTGTCAGGTTAAGCTTTGGTCCTTGTTTCAATAAGAGATCAGATAAAATCAGCAATCTTCACCTCACCCTTGTATCAAAGAAGTAAAGGTTAACAGGTGTCAGGTTAAGTTTTGGTCCTTGTTTCAATAAGAGATCAGATAAAATTAGTACCTGAAGGCCCATTAGGAGATTTTCTGGCTTAATATCCCGGTGTATGACATGTTTCGAATGGAGGTAAACTAGTGCGCGTGCCAGCGATGCAATATACTAAAAGTTCATAGGAAGATTAAAGAGGAAAAACTATGTTAGAAGCGAAGTTAATTAACTAAAAAAAAGCTTAATGCCAGTAATTACATGACAGGATCTAAGGCCTGCAAGTCTTCTAATTTGCGAGGTATGAATCAAAATGCAGAGGGCAGAGAGCTATTGCAGATATCATTATTTGCAAAAATTATAACACCTCCCTTTCTTAATAAATAAAAAAAGTAACTCCCTGCTAATATAACATCCACTTGTGCTTTACAGTAAATCTATAATACTGTGGAATGTAAATCTAATTTCCCTTGTCAATTGAGGAAGTTTTTTCTTTAAATAACATGATAATTTAAGGAAATTTTCTAAACTTTGTGCAACTGGTTTGTCTAAAAACTAAGGTCAGCAACTCATTAAATCCTGTCGTTAATATTTGGCACCAGTCGTGAAGAGAAATAGAAAGATTCATAATAGAATGTTTTCTCTAAGAAGAACTTACTGTCGCAGCTCTTCTTTCATTGAAGTACTTGCACTTTTGCAGCTCTTTATAAAGTTCACCTTTTGCAGCATACTCCAGTATCAGATAAACCCGACTCTGGGAAATAAAAGAAAGATAAATAAATAGTGACAAGAAAATGAAACTACAAAATAAAGGTAATTGACATTTTGTTTTATTACTGATAAACACTTGGGTTAGAAGCAAAGTTATTATTTATTTATAGGTATGCCAAGATGCTTCAAAAGATACGATATGGGAAAATGTTAATAAAATCTTATTCTAGAAAGAGAAATGTATCCATTTCCCAATAAAAATAACAGCAGCAGAAAGGGAATTGTGGAATCCCTTAATTAGCAACAAAATTAATTCAATTCACCAACTTGGTAGAGAGATATATACCTGATCATAGAAATAACCATATAAACGGAGTATATTGGGATGACGTAGGTGGCTCTGTATCTCCACCTCACGCCTTAACTGGTGCTCCACTTGAGATTGTTTTAGCTGGGTCTTAAATAGAACCTTCAATGCCACTATGTGATTGCTCTATATAAATTAATTATAGTAAATTAATTAAATTCCCTCTCAAACTCTAGGATAATCTAAACAACTTATTGGCCATAAAGGATTATGCCCCTTCTTCACATTTGACCAACTTATTGGAAACTAATATATATTGAACAACTAAAAAGTGTTGCCAAAAATGTGCACAGCATTTCGTACTCTCTTTAGCCAACGACATTAGATAAAGGTACACTGGACCCACCACAATTCAAACAGCCGAAAAGGAAGGGAACCAGAGAATTTTCATCCATTCTCTGACCAATCTACACTAGACAAATTACAATCCCTAAATTGGTACAATAAAAAGGATAAACAAGTACTCTATTTTATCAGAGCAATCCTAAAATTGGTGCAATAAAAAGGATAAACAAGAAATAGTACCCTTCTATCAGGGTAATCCTAAAATTAGATGAACAAAACAGACAAAATTAGATGATTACCCTCTTTTCTCTGGCCAAATATACATGGCCAAATTTGCCCCTCCCAAGCGGCTTTCCAATGTCAAAATCACTCAGATTCCATCTTTTTTCTGCATCGCATGCCTTTGAGGGCGACTGAAATTGAGAAAAATCACAAACTAAATACATTTCCTTCGAAACTCAGTTCTAGGGGACTTTAGGACAAAATTTGAATCAGACTTGGGGCAAAGACTCTACTTCTTCCCCAAAAAAAATTAACTAAAAACTCAAACTTCTGCTCAGAGATTGGATCACAGATAATGACACAGCAATGACCCAACGATATTCTCTTCTAACAGAAGAAACCTTATAATTGGTTATTGGGCATAAACCCTGAACCCTAAATATTTTTGCCAAATACTACTAAAATTGGTCCTTTGCAAATTACAGGATTTCTACAACAAATAGCGATCTTCTATTCTTTGGCCAGAAATGAAAGTCGACTAATACAAGTTTCTAGGGTTGAAATTCTGTAAAATGCCAGCAAAAATAAACCCTAGATTCGCCTATTTGGGTAAAATTGAGGCTTACTCCCCAAAAAAAACCTCATATTAATGAATTACTAAACCAAATTGATGAGAAAATTTTCGAAACCCGAGACTGGGCAAGTAGGGAACATCACAAAACAAAACAATAAAAACCGTATATAAAGATCGAATAAAAGAACCAAAACGGGAGTGAATCTGTTAGTTTCTTTATCGCACCTTCTCTTCTTGATGGAGTTCTGTGGCGATCGCCATGAGAAAAATAGAGAGAGAGGGAGAGAGTGTCGAGAGAAAATCTGAGAAGTCGTCGGTATCCTGGAAAGTGAAATTCGAGAAACAATGGACCTTTAAACTTTGAGACCTAACGGTCGGATTCCCTTTCCATGGCCCATGTGGACCCAATAGCCGGTGAAGCAATATTAAATTACAGGTTATACCTGGAGTACATGAAAGTCCAATTGAAGGCCCACTGGGAAGCAAAACCCCTCCACAGAGGTTCTCAGATACGTCATGCACCAGGATCATATAACAAATATATTAGTTCATCGTGAAAGGAGCCTATTAAGTTCGAAGTCGTGTTTGTTACACGTACCCGAATATTTACCCCTTATGGTCTTTGCCTCTTTGGGTTCATATTGCGATCAATTTGGGTTCAACTCTTTGTACGCTTAGACTAACTTCATTTGAATTGAAGTCGAATGGAGCGCATGTCGGAACCCGTAACAAAACTTGGAGAAATATTTTATACAAATATTGCTAAATTTTTATTTCATTTCATTGCAACGTTCTAAATTTCTAAACTTATATTATGTCAATTGTCAATGCGTCTTTGAACCAAAAGTATTTTGTTTTATTCTAAAACTTCAAGCTGTTTGTTTGCAGAGGCGGATCTATTCACAGGCAAATTCGGATAAGTGTTCGATTTTAATTTTCAAAAATGCAAAATTTAATATTTTTTTAGTTATTTTTTTAGTGAAAAATAGACTTTCAATGATATTTTAGCGGGCAAGTGTCCGGAGTTGATCTCAACTTTAGTGCTCGACTTTAGTTGTGTTCGAGCTTAATTGAGCTCTGAATCCGCTCATATTTTTTTTGTATACAAATTTTCTCAATCGGTACCAAAAAGTTGTAAAATATTTTGCTATCAGTAAACGTCAATTTATCACTCTCCTGTTTTAGCAAACAGAAGAGTTTGCCTTTGTAATTTTACTTCGAGAGCCGCCTAAAAAAAAGTTACTTCATAGAGAATACAAATCCCAACAAATTATAAAAAAAAAATCTAAAAATGAGATTTGGAAACAATTGGAAGTAGATTATAAAGAAAAAAACATGCCTCGATTACTTGAGTCTGCATCTGCTGTTATTTCGAGAGGATAACAGAGCCATGTTATTTTGTTGCTGACCGTTTGATTTAAACAGACAACATAGATGAATTGTACGAAACCGTTGTATTATATAAGTTATTTGCGAGATCGAAAATAAACGATCAGATGAGAAATAACGGAATCATGTTATTTCCTCGAAATAAGAGCCGATATGAAATCCAGATTACTTCAGTTTATATTGTATAGCTGCTTATCTAACACAAAACTTTTTCAATAATAGTTACAGTGTATGAAGCAATTTTTTAGTGTGTTCTTCTGAAGAAGCATTTATTGCAATAATTTATTAGCATTTTTTATTAAATGAAGAACCAAATTATATTTTGAAACTTCTTGTCATATCATATTAATGTTTAGAGCATTGCATATTTTCAGGATTGCATTAATTCACATGATAATTTTTTTAGTACTCCGGAATAGTACAATTTACTAGATTCAAATTAATTCACATGAAAAGTTTCTTTTTAGCAGAAACATTCATTCTTACTTTTCTTGGTTTAGAAAATCGCATTGCAAAAGTATTAGGCGTTTTTTGGTATTCTCTTTGTAGCAAATGTATGTAAAAATTAGCATTAGTATTGTATTATTTATTTTGGAATTTGTCAATCAAAATTCGATTTATGAAATCTAATATATAATAGCAAATTATGTTGACAGCGAAAACACCACAACTAAATTTACACGAGAAAAATTCTGCATTAAGTGTGCTTAAAATGCCTGAAACCAAAATCTACTCTTCTGGCACTAGTTTTTTTAGAAGGCTACTTCGTTTCCGATGGTATATGATTCTAAAAAAAAGAACCAGTAAATATATATACCTGCGATGGCATTCAAAGAAGAAAAAAAGAAAAAAAAACTCCCCAATGCTATTTTATTTAGAATCAATGTGTGACAGTGTGAGTGATCCAAGATAATATCTAGAGACTGAGGTGGCAGAATATCTGATTTGATCCGAGAAATCAGTCCGACTCGATCTGATGTGAATCCGTCCTGATCTGATATTAAACTAATTCGAATTCGAGCTGATCCGATTTGAGATGACTCGTAATTCGAGAAAAAGCGACACATGAGCGATCCGAGCCCGATTCGAGACGACCTGTAACCCGAGATGGAGTGAAACATGAGGATTCGAGCCCAACTACCCGATCTGAGACGACCCGTAACTCGAGATGGAGCGACACATGAAGACCTGAGCTCGACCCGACCCGACCCGACCTGATTTGACCTGATACGACTTGTAAATCGATCTAATTCTATCTTACCTGCATCAAATCTAATTTTACTAACAAATTAAAATCGGAGAAAGTCAAGACTTAATAACACAATTCAATAACGCGACCTTATCTTGTCTGATTGAACTTAAAATTCAAAAATAATTATCGGAAGTTGTCGGTGCAACCCGACCCGATCTCGCCCGACCCAATTAAAAACCTAAAAGTTGTCGACGCAGTCCGATCCGAACCCAACCTGATCTTGCTCAATCCGACCTAAGACCTGAAAAAGACTGACGCATCCTGGCTTGAAACCCGACCCGATCTCGCCCGACACAACCAATGACCGAAAGTTGTCGACACCTAACGACTCGAAATCCGATCCGATCCGCAACCCGACTATTGTCACAGTTAAACTAATCCGACCCGACCCGACCCGATCCGATCCAAGCCCGTCCGACCGACCAATAATAATTATTAATATCGTATATAAATAATCTAACGAAGCCCATTTTGGGCTCAAGTTTGAACGAAGCCTTTTTTGCGAAAGGCACATAGGTAAAATTGTAGTAAAGAAAAGAGAGAGTAGCTATACATTTCGGGCTTCCTTGGCAGTGCTGATACAGGCCTAACAATCGATACAAATACAATACACAAAAATGTTTAGGTATCAAGTTAACGTAGACCATAAGATAACTTGTAAATTTCAGTGGATACAACTAATTCAAAGCCCATAAATTTATTACTAAATGATGCTCGTCACCGCAACAGCAATCACATATGAAAAACACTAGACTTCATCATTTTTAGGCTTGCGAAAGTATCTCTGAACCAACAAACAATTTCTTAGATGTGAATATGTGCTGTGGGTTTGTTCGGTTGTCGTGCTAAAGTCAGGGATCAGTTAAGCAAGCCGTATAAGGTTATACCCACTTCAGAAAGAGGCAGTATTCAACAATATCATGTTAACACTTGTTAGTTGTTAGATATCTTAGTTTATGTTTTATATATAGAAAAAATATGAATTTCTTGTGGAAGAATTATCTTTTAGTCCTCATTAATCATTAATTTTAAGTTCAATCCCACAAAATCAATCAGCTCGACCGACTCGATTCACAAAATGATGAATATATTTTTCATGACTGATTACAACATCTTTCGAGTGAAATTTTGTGATTTTGAAATTCAGTTGAAAAAACTTTCTGGCATTTATCAAAACTTGTACACATATCCGTCCGTGTCCATTTGCAATGGGTTGGACACGACGGAAATGAAACAGGTCCCTTAGATAAAATATATTTAAATCTTGGTCGTTGATTTTTCTATAGAGATTAGGTGTGGCGAATTATTTTGTATATTTTATGTCGAGAGCGATTTTATGAGATTTTTGCAATTGACAACATAATTATTATGTATTACCTGTCGTATTATTCTATTTGTATTAATTGTGTATCTTTATTATTATATTTAATGCATTATTAATTATGTTTTTTATTAGTTGCATGAATATCAAAAGTCACTCATTAAATATATGGATATCGAGATGTATATATTTCATACTATGTACGTATAAAATATGAGCAAGGCTATTGTACTTTGCAAAACACATGAATTGTGATTTTTAACCATTGGATTTTGAACTTTTTGCAATAAAAGTAATTTTGACCTAGCCCAAAACCACAAAGAACGTGCTTTGCAAAGTACAATAGCCTTGCTCACAAAATATTTCATATTATATATACAAATATAGATACATCATATACTATAAATAATATTATGTATATATTTTCATACTATCTACATATAAAATACTTCATATTGTATGTATTTTTCTATATCACATTAAATTTATTGTGTAACATTTATATAAATCATATTATGTATATAACTCATATAATTCATATAATTATTTTCATATCACATCTATATAACTCATATATTTTTCATGAAATAATCATAAAATTTTATGTATGTGAATAATATAAAAATAATTTATAAAATTATATATATTATCAGTTCTAATTAGATTGAGCGAAGCTCAAATTTTGAATCTAGTTTAAATAGCTTTGTCTCTATATTTCTATCTCAAAAAAAACCAAAGATACTCTAAAGATTATTCAATTGAAACTAAAAGCCATTGTTGTGATCTCACCATGTTTTTAACCCATTTAAACAAGAAAAAAACTTATGTTTATCAAAACTGGTTACTTTCTTAAAAAGAGTTGTTTGTTTCCAAAATTTATCTGCATACATATATTTGCAACAAAATATTTAAGCCATTAAAATCACAATGTTTAGTTTTAGAACATAACAAAGAAGCAAACATATTACATTTTAAATTTCATTTCCTCAATAATATATTCAAACTGCTTCTTTTACAAAGATTTTAAAATTTGATATTCTCAATACAATCGAACTCATTATCAGCAAATTTGATCCCAACGAAGTGAAATAGATGAGCTACCTCTTGATCTGATAGCTCACTAAAAGGAAAAGATTTTGAAAGAGATTGATTACCTTCAGTTGAGATCATGTTGACGGATTTAAACTTCAAATTCACAACTTTATCTAATGCTGATTTTTCAGAATTCTGATGTGTCAGTGAAGGGTGCTGACTAATTGGCTGAGGATCATCCACTACAATCTGCAAAGTGTTCTGAGGTTGAGAAGATGCCACCTCATATTGAGGCTCATTAGCCATGTCCTCATTATACCTCCTCTTGTTGTTCACTCAGATCATTTCCAATGTTTTCTATTTCATTTCTCTCTCATTGTTGAGTTGTCTGACACCCCTTCTCATGAATTTTCATGTTACTTTTCTCTATACCATCACTATTTGGGTTAGATTCTGAATGATCCATTTTCAAAGGTAATATGCATCCTTTCACTTAGTTGACTAGTAACCACTCATTTTCCTTTATTTAGATTGTAACTTGATTTCTCACTACAAACAATCTCAACTGGATTCACTATTATCTCTTGATTCACCACATGCACCCCAATCTTCAACATCTTGTTCCTCCTCTCTAACCTCATCTTCATTTGTGTCATATAGATCATCATAATTCTCCTTCAAATAACTTGCTCCATCATCATAATCTTCTTTTTCATTTTTGAAACTTTCTATTGTTAGGTTTACCTTGATTTCGAGATGCAGATGAATCTCTAGGCACCCATACTCTCTTTCTTTTCACCATTTCTCCTCTATGATCTACTGATTTTCAAAAACAAACTGAACTTTAGAACAATAATATTCATTTATGTCGTTTCTAAACACCACATGTTTAAACTCAGGTATATCCCTCTCCTTATAGACTCCTATCCTAACCTTAGCCTCCTTCAGGTCAGATCTTGTAATTGTATTTCTATTTATTTCAAGAATTACTCCAGACGACTCAATCAACCTCCAAAATTCCTTCTTACTCCACATTTTTTTAGGAAATCCAATGATTCTTACTCAATAGCTCCTCAACCTATCGACGTTCTCAAAAGATGAATCCCACGGGCATGTGCGTAGGTTTGCATTCTCAATTCTCATTGATCCATTGCGGATCACGCGATCTCTACACCAGTCAGGCCCCTCCACCAATATTTGTAATCTTCCATCTCGAAGACCTTCCATCGACATTGGAACGAAATTAAACACGTATTTCGTTACATTTGCGAGGCACGTGATATGAGACTATTTTATCAATAGGATAGAAAGTCCAAATTAGTTTGATATGCAGATGTATGATATTATCAGATCTGCATAAAGCTCGATCACAATATGGATATGTGTTTACATATGGTGGTACTGCAATTTCAATGCTATCGACAAAACAGACACTGACAGCAACATCATCAAATCATGCTGAATTAATTGCTCTATATGATGTTGGCTGAGAATGTGTCTGGTTAGGATCAAAATATCCAACACATCCAGGAGAAATGTGGTTTGGAGTCGATTAGAAGAAGCCCGACAATGTTGTATGAAGATGATGCAGCATGCAATGCTCAAATCAAATGAGAATATATTAAAAGTGACATAACCAAGCACATCTTGCCAAAGTTCTTCTCGACACAAGTGATACATCTAGGCGCCTAGGTATGATACTAAATTTGTTCGATTTACCAATTAATTAATCACCTAATTTCAATTCTAACACAATATGATCAATTAAGCAATTCTAATCGAAGCAAGCAATTCAAGCAATTCACAATCACACAATGCAAGTACTAATAATTTAGATAAAAGAGAGTAAAGAGAAAGATAATGGCTCAAGAAGTGTTGACGGAGTTCGGCTTGTCGTTGGGCCTCGCCTACGTCTTCGGGTCCCGATGCCCCCGCTTCTTGCGTTAATAAGCCTGGTCCAGTTTAGTAAATAACGTTGCAATACAAGGTGGAATCCAAACTCCTTTACACACACCGGTAGAATGATTGGACCCAAAAAATTCACAAGCTCACAAAAGAAAATGAATAGATAATGGAATGATAAAATGAAATGCACAATCAATCTCTCAACAATCTCTAGAATAATTTAGCTAAATAAAGATTGAGATTTTAAGCAAGATTTGACAAGGTAGCAAGAGCTCTAGAGTGCAAGAACAATGGTGGATGTAAAGGTTTTTAGAAGGCTTGGTTTCAGTTGGGAGAAAGGTAGAAGAAGATGGCTTTTTATAGGTGTACAAAGCTGCCAAAAGTTAGGTCATCGAGGTCCAGCGTTATAATGCTAGTTACTGTAGAAATATTAGCGTTATAACGTCAAGTCAGATCAAAACAAAATTTCCTGACGTTGGATTTGGCATTTTCTGAAACTTTTTCTTAGCATTATAACGCCAGTCATGTACAAATATTACCGTTATAACCCTTGGACAAATCAGGACAAAATGGACAACAATTTGACGCCATGTTTGATGTTATAATAGATTAATCTGGAACTTTTCTGGACTTTGGAAACCTGGGTTTTTATATTGTAGCGTTATAACGCTAGGTGTAGCGTTATAATGCTAATTGTAGCATTATAACGCTACAATTGGGAGAATTCTATATTAACTCATGTATTTATTGTGAATGTTTTATTTTGTTTTCACTAATCTATAAATAAAGACTTTGTACGCCGTTAAGATAGACATTGAGAAAAAAATAAAAAAAAATGAAATTTAGTCTCTCGAGTTTTGTCTTTTATCTTTATATTTTACAACACATTATATTATTTTTGTTTTCTTCTGAATAAGCATAGGCGTGAAACCCGCATGCACCGTCAAATACACGTCAGTTTACCAAAATAGAGATATGGACCCAACTCCCAAGGATCATTTCTCCACGCATATGCTGAGTCATATTACCAATTTTAAATGCCCACGTGGCGCAATGGTGTAGATATTTTCCAACACTTCCTCTATTATGATTTATGATGGAATATCACATGGAAACAGTTCAATGTTTCAATGGGCTATTAGCCTATTAATTTTCCCAATGTGTTAACATATTGTAAGTAGCCATGTGGACTATAAGGGAAAAAAAATTAGAATCAGAAATTTCAACAAGGTTTAAAATTTGTTATTCAGACATAATACAATATAATTTGATAGTAACTCCTTTACTTATATGAAATGTATTTAATCTGAAGTTTTATGATAAAAATGAATTAATTTGAAGGTAATGAGAAGATAGCTCATATATAATTAATATTCAAATATTTATAAAATTAATAATTTAAGCAAATTGTTTGGAAACAACTTGGAAGTTTTGTTTAATTGATCTATTTGTTTAGGAAGGTGCTAAAAACGAATATTTTCAAACCTTGTTATTATGCTTTCATAATTCAAACCTCATAAGAAATTGAGAAGACCATAATTTTTTTTCAAGAAAACAATAATTTCAAGACTCCATAAATATAATTACTAACAATGTTGATAGGATTCTAGAAATTATAGTAAAATATACACCAATCTATTTATTTTATGCTTTGAAATAAGTTCTTAACTATTGTATGAGGATTGCCATATTTTTATTCTCTCTGGTCATTATTATTACATTTAATAAATGCATAATTTTGAAATTATCAGAAATAATAGAGGATGGTGCACTTCTCACATGATTCCTATTCTCCGTAACACCTAGAAACGTCCGGAGTGTGTAGCGGGTTACTGACAAATGCGACCCCTATTTTTATTCCATCGAAAATTAATTATTTTTGTAAGTTTAAAACCTTTCTTTTCCATTCAGTCACTGACACGCCACACAAATAGAGTGCCCAACATTAGCCAGAGAACATAAATAAATTCCTTCACAACAAATAACCCATTGTTTATTTGTTTTAATTATTATCCAATACAAACAATACATACAGTTTGACATCCAAGCAATTAAAAGATGCGTGTATATCAGTATATACACTTGCACCTACTCTCCTTCTCCAAACTATAAATAGGCTTCAACTGTGGTTACCTGCGTGCTACCATTTTTGCTGTTATTTGAGTTCCCTTCTGCAATTTCAAGCGTTTAGTTTCCATAGAAAATATGACTATCGCCATTGAAAAACCTCCGACTGGTAAGCGTTCCTGTTTCTGTTTTACCACTATTTTCTATATATCACTGTTACAAAATATTACTTTATATAATACCAGAAGTTGTACCAGAAGTTGTTATTGGTGTTTTATTTCGGTACTGTACATTTCTATTAAAATTACATTATACTATAAAATGCATGCCCCAAAATACTATATCACTTGGAAAAATTAAGCTTTAATTAACTGCCAGGGCTTCGATTTTTATTTTTTCTTTGCTTTTCTAGGGAAGTAAATAATTTTTAGACATCGATTATAGGCTATAAAAAATATAGTTTATTTTTAGTTATACTTATATGTTATAAATAATGAACTCACAATTGATTTGTTTACATTGCTGAATAAACTAATCAACAAGATTATATTGACCGAGAATTAATACTACTCCTAGAACAAGTCTAATGGATAAAGGTATTATACTTCTTTATATTTTCCTGATGCAGGGCCAAAAGACTTTTATCTTTTACTACAATGGAGATATTTGGTTTCATTTTTTTCTTGTTTTGATTGTAGATTCAGACAATTTGGAGAAGAAAGCACAAGGTGAGCAAAAGGAATTAAAACAGGATGGAGGATTTGTCGTACCAGATGCAAATACATTTGGCCACACTTTCAGGTTCTGTTTCGAATTTCAGTCATGAATTTCAATTTAATCTAACAAGCAATACTAACTGTTATTAAACTTTTGCTTTGAAAATCTAACAAAGAATTATGTTAGACCTCAAAGCAGTTGTTTGAGTAGGGATGATTCTTTTTTTTTTTTGGGCATTTAAAGCCCAAATGCATGAACAAATCAATTAGTCTCAGGTTTTGGTATATCGTACCAGTAAGTTACCTAGAAGTACTATGCATACTTGTACACTTGAAGCAAAATAACAGAAGATGCAGTACGGCTGGCTCCATTAGAAGTTCAAATATTAATATCAAATCATACCTTTGTTAAATGATAAAAACAAAAAAGACAAATATATATGTACAAGAGGTCCCATAGGTTCACGCTGGGGTTGTCCTTTTATCTGCAGAAATTTGTTCCAGATTAAAAAAGAAAAAAAAACAAAAGCTTGGTTGGTGGGGACATTGGCATTGCCTTAATACTTTACTACTTGATTTTGTGTTGCAATCATAGTTAGTTTTAGTTATTTCAAAAATATCTAAAACTGAAATTTGCAGGGATTATGATGTTGAATCTGAGAGACAAAAAACCGTGGAGGAGTTCTATCGGGTCCAACACATTAACCAAACCTATGACTATGTAAGTTCCGAATTTTAATAGTTTTCTTAGTATTCATCTAGTTTGTAAATCAAAGCAATTTAACAGAATCTCAGATTGTCAAGATTTACCAAGTTATTTCTAACCCAAATTAATTTGAATAATTCTGATGGATGTTTAGGTGAAGAAGCTGAGAGACGAGTATGAGAAGTTGAACAAATGCGAGATGAGCATATGGGAAGGGATCGAGTTATTGAATGAATTCATCGATGACAGTGATCCTGATCTTGACATGCCACAAATCGAGCACCTTCTTCAGACTGCCGAGGCCATCAGAAAGGACTACCCAAACGAGGACTGGCTTCACCTTACCGGCCTTATTCATGGTATATATGTGCACATTATTCAGTAGTTGGGATATCTTATAATAAGTCCGCATGCGGACTGACATAATTCAGAGAAATTTTCAATGGATAGTACTCGTTTTTATTTAATGATGGTGATTGGTGAATAGCAGTTCTGGCATTTATTTTATTTTCCCAAAGGTTTCTCTGATGAGTTGCATGTTTTAGACTTATTGAACCAGTGTAATTGGTTGAATCTGTTCTTGATTGAGCTTCAAAGTGGATTTTCTTATAAAACAATGATTGTTTGTACACTTATTTAGATAAAAAGTATGTACATGTGTGGTCCCTGGAATTTCATCATGTGCCAGCTATCAATTTCCTGTACATGAAAATTATGCAACTATAAGGTTAACAGTTTCAGTGTGGTCCAGGATATTTCATCAAGTGCCAGCTATTCAGTTTCCTGTACCAGTGAATTTGTTGCAACTCGCAACCATGAGATATGATTAACTTTTTTCTAATTCTTAAATTTCATTTGATTAATTGTTTCATTTCTAATCCTGAAATATCAGATCTTGGAAAGGTGCTTCTCCATCCTGACTTTGGAGGATTGCCACAGTGGGCAGTTGTAGGTAAGTGACTATTAACATAACTTAATTTCAATTAAATCTAGACAAAATATGAGGAAAAAATACACACAAAAAATATTTCTTGTGAACTAAATTTGTTGTTGTTTAGGTGACACATTTCCTGTTGGATGTGCATACAATGAGAGCAATGTTCATTTTAAGGTATGTTTGCTACTGAACAAAAACTATCAGGGGCGGAGCTACATGAGGCCAGGGCCGCCCCTCTGGAATTTTTTTTTTGCAAAATAATCTTGTGTATTTATACGATTTGTCAAACTTTTTTTCAAAATAACCATGTATATTTAAAAATGTGCATTATTGCCCCTCTCTGGAAAAAAATGATAGATGACCATGAAAACTACACCCAACTTTTATTGTAAAATGTAATATTATTTGAATGGACCATTTAGCAACTTCTAATTCCATTGTACTAAATGCAGTATTTCAAGGACAATCCAGACTACAACAATCCCAAATATAACTCAAAATATGGGGTTTATTCAGAGGGCTGTGGCCTAAACAATGTTTTTATGTCATTTGGGCATGACGACTATATGTACTTGGTAAGTCATGTTAAATTGCATTGGTTTAAATATTTATCTAAACTGATTAATTATTTGTTAGTTAATGAAATCTTGTATTTTGTTAATAATTTAATATAGGTGGCTAAGGAGAATAACTGTACTTTGCCTTCTGCTGCTCTGTTTATAATTCGCTACCATTCATTCTATCGTAAGCAGTCCCATCTTTTTTTCTGATATTATGTAATGATCCTTATACAATTGAAAAAAAAAACAATAAATCTCATGATTTGGTGTTTACAAGTACATCCCAGTTGAATATCTAAATAAATATGACTTCCAAAAAATAATATATAATAACTATATGTAAAATTGTTTTCTGTTAAAATAATTTTTTTATTCTGTATTCCAGCTCTTCACAAGCATGGAGCTTACAAGTACTTGATGAATGAGGAGGACAAACAGAACCTCAAATGGCTACATATTTTCAAGTGAGATATGAGATATATTACTTAATCACTTTTTCTTTTTTCTTTGAAGTTTAGCTCACCTAATTACCGACACATGGAGATAATTTGTTTTGTATTTTCTCTTTCCTCCATTTCAGCAACTATGACCTATATAGCAAGAGCAACATCAAAATTGATGTAGAGGAGGTGAAGCCTTATTACCTTTCATTAATTAAGAAGGTATAATCCTCTTTATTATAGCTTATATGTTAAGAAATTAGGATTAACTTTTCACCAGCTTAATTTAATACCAGTAAGGATACTGGATTGTCTGGTAACCCAGTTTTGTATGGTGCAAAGAGATAATTTTATTTAGAAGTGTGTATGTTGTTTGGAAATTAATTACTTGCTGTTGAGCATACTTTTGAAAATATTATATTTAACGAGAAAATTTATGCCGGTTATGACAACAAAATTTAACTAATTCTGTTTTTGCTTTCATAGGTCTACTTATCATCTTATGTGCTTAATCCTGATTAAGTTTTTTTTCTCTTTTGTTCTTGCAGTACTTCCCAGAAAAATTAA
This sequence comes from Eleocharis quinqueflora, assembly GCA_964058865.1. Classification (NCBI taxonomy): domain Eukaryota; kingdom Viridiplantae; phylum Streptophyta; class Magnoliopsida; order Poales; family Cyperaceae; genus Eleocharis; species Eleocharis quinqueflora. Next base: position 43,184 of record CAXKVX010000067.1, on the reverse strand, counting down.
ATTGGTGAAGAAACATGAGGATAGCCATTGGAATTAGTCGTTTAAGAGAGATTAAGTTCTTATCATTGTTGCATAATGCAGTTCTTCCGTTCATCATGAGCTGGTTTCTTATTATACACAATTGTAGAGAAAATATGTAATTGTTATAATAAAATGCATATTTTTTTACTAAAGATAAAATGCATATTTATCTCCATCTGTTTCTCCATCACGGTTTCTTTCTTTTCACAATAAAATATTCAAGATATAAAACAAGTAAAAGATGTTTGGTAAGGCTTGAAAGGCTTCTGCTTTTATTTTCCAAGCCAATGATTTAAGCAGTGTTAGTACTTGGTAGTATGTGTAATGGTAAAGTCTTCTTTGAGATCAATAACAGGTTAGTATGACAGTTGCACAACTTATGCTACATTATGAATGAAAACTTAGAACTACAATAATGATCATTTTTATTTAAATCATTAGTTAGACATAAAACATAGTCGGATTAATGTGCTTGATTTTGCTATTTTTGCGAATATTCTTTTAAAAAATAAAAAAGGAATCCAATAATGAGACTTAAATAACTTGGTTGAAGGAAAACATCTAATATTATATTGTTTACAATGCTTGAGACATTTTAAGTGTTTCATTTGATAATATAGTTTCGATGACAATTAAAAATCCCAAGTGTCATAAATCTGGATGGGCTAAAATGGGCTCAGGAATTGAGAGTCGTATAACAGAAGTTTGAAGACCTCTGTATATCAAGCCCATTAAATAGTGAGCTTCTTGATTCTGGTCTAATTATATCAGATTCAGGGGTGGAGACAGCTTTGTTTTGGTGGGTATATGGAATCACCTTAAAAAAAATTTAACAAAAAAGAGGATTTAAATTTTTAGACATAACCTGTTACCTGTGATGTGATCGGGTGGTATATTCCTAATAATTATATAGTAATGATTAATGAATTTTCTTTCAAAACTTCTAAATTTCATAAAATTACTCAAAAAAAATAAATGTTCTAGCAAAAGATGTCAATGCATTTTAATATTTGTTGATAATCACATCAAATAGAATTTTATTAAAGTTGATTAAAGTTTAAACGAGAGTTCATAAATAAAAGATAAGCAGCGCAATCACTGTGCTTTTGGAGGCACAGAATGTAAATAAATAATAATTATGTCACTAAACTTACTTTCTTCAACAAAAATAAATAAATAAATAAATAAAAGATAAGTGACAAAGAAATCAAAGAATGCAGAATTAGATATCCTTACAAAAAAAGTTGCCCAATAGCTATTGATGTCGAGCTGTCAACACAGAAACTTTATATCGAAGTTCTAAATAGATCCATTCAGGGAGAAAGAGTCATTGTGAAAGTCAAAATCATTCATATTTTTTTTTTTCTATTTTTAGTTAAATCTGGAGAAAAATAAAATACAGCGACATGGGGCATTCTTTCCATTAAATACGAGCCGTTGATTTGGTGTTGAAATTCACATCCCTCTCGTTAATTATCTGTGTACAAATTATTTGCTCCTCTCGTTTTCGCGACCACATGCTCATGCTCATGGCCTGGTTGGGACTTGCTTTGCGCTATAGATTTATAGTGGGACCGGACCTACTTGGTTAAACATGTGGGGTCGTGTTATGGGCAAAACAGCAAAGCAACACCTGCAAATTAATCAATCTAGTTGTCGCAAAATATCACTGATCTGATCGTGTGGATAACTATTATCGTACCAACTTTATCAACCTACTCATTATAAAAAAACGACCGGATCTCAACTTGCATTTTGATGGTTCCTTTGTTCCCCCTTCAAATCTCTCTTAAATCATTTTATTACTTTATTTTTAGTACAGCTTATGTTTCACGTGTGCAAGCACATCGATATCTAATCATTATGCGTGTTAGATGTGTCGATGTACATGTTATTTTTCATGTTAAATTTGTACTGTAAAATAATTATATATATTGAACATACATAATAATTAGTCTAACATGTATAATGATAAGATATCGATGTAGATATTGACATTTAATTTTTTAGCTTAGCTTGCATAACAATTCGTCTAACATGATGTACATCTTAGCTCTTCAATTGACAAAATAAATGAGATTGGCCCATTTTAATAATAGCTAATACGGTAATAAGAATTAAAAAAAACCAGTTGGCAAACCAATTATTAAATAAATTTCATGACGTCATGTCATCAAAGAGGATCAATTTAATTATTAGATTACTGGAAACCCTGAAATCTGTTACTTCTATGAAGAGTACCCTTGTAGAACTTTCAATGTTTGCGACTTTTGTCACCAGTCTAATTAAGTCATATAACATCATCAAGAAAAATGAAGCAATAAATTCGCGATAAATTGGAATTAAGGGTATGAAAATTGAAATCCTTTATATCTCTCCATAGTTTTGAAGCCGTTGATCGTTCAACGATGGCGACGACTTGATGAGATCTAACGGCAGCAATGATGTGCCATAAAGTACGTAGACTGTACGGTGTATCTGGGATAAGGTCATAACTCATAAGAAAGGAAGGAGATCTTCTACCGTGCAGTACAGTCACTGTGCGTGTTGCGCAGTAAATTTCAGTCTTTAATTTGCATTAAGATTCGTGCATGCTAAATTTTATAATATCAGATCCTCTAAATTAAATCTGAACCGTCCATCGATACTGCGCGGTAGAAGAATCGGGCCCCATAAGAAATTAAGGATACTATGCATCTTCAACTGCGTATTACTATTATTATATGTCACTTTCCGTTGTTTTTATTTGAACGTGTGGTCGAATGTACATTAGATTATATATTATAATACTCAAATTAGGTCAACATCTTTAAATTAGCTGTCACTATTTGAGTACCAATAAAAGGCTGGATTAGGTGTGTAGGCCATATTGGTGGAAGCATGGAAGGTTTTTGGATCCGTATCTGCTGCTCTTTTTGATAAGAGCATGATCCTGCTCTCTTTCATCTCGATCGTTCAATTTTAATCAGATCGTTCACAAATGGAAATCAAAAGAGCTGTATACTTTTATAAGTTTTAGATCTGAAAATTTAACGATTCAGATCAGAAGAACAGAATCCTGCTCTTGCTAAATAAGAGCAGCGATACGATTCCAAGGTTTTTATGGTACACATGTTCTATCATTTGGTTTTTAGATTTCAAGGATATATACGTAGATCCAGTCTTTAAGGTCTTTTTAATGGAAAATGAGGATCGTGTCCCTCAAATTTCATTAAAATGTTGTTCGAATTACACAGACAGTGTAAGCTCTTGGATGGGAATTAAGAAAAAAATATACATTTACGCCAACAACATTTTAGATAACTATTTCCATGAAATAAATTCAAGTTTCTTTTCATATGCCACATTAATCTTACAAAAGTGAAACAACTGTAGCATTTTTGTAATTTTTTCTCTATCGTTGCTTTTTTACTTTTTTTATTATTTAAACGGTTTATTATAATTTTATTATTGTAATACGAAAGTTTTAATTTTTTCGTGCAGAGCGCGAGCGTGTACGTCTAGTAACATCTTCAATCCCAATATCATATGATTATATTATCTTTCTTAATTAAATCGAAGTGTTCATATTTTATCACTTACCGCAATAATAACAAATTTAATTTAAAAGTAAAGTAGTATACAAAATGTAAGAATTATCGGTCAGGTAACAAATCAAACACAAGTATAAGATGTTACCGTAGCGAAAGCGTTGAACAAATCAATTTGTTTTCTTCTTACAGGTTATCTTGAATGAGTCTAGCACTTCTTCGTATCGTCAGTAAAACTCAATCACAATTGAGAACAGTACTATTCACAGTTCAAATACTAAACTCCAGAATTTTTTTATCAGAGTAATCACACTCTAGTGATATGTACTAAGTATTTTCTCTCACACACTTAACACTCTCTATTATGATCACAAGCATATATATTAGCCTCTAGACAGTGTATACAGTGTATCTGATGATAATGACAACATTTCATCAACATCTGTACACTTGGTGCCTTTACATAACACATATGTATATTTGGAATCTATACAGAACACATCTTTACATTTCCACCTGTGTAGAATACATATGCACATTTATATACTGCATATGTCCATTATTTCATCAATTGTACAATATATGTATACACTCAATGAGTTGGGTTGAGATACGTGTCAAACTGGACTTTATAGGTCGTTACGAGACCAAACTAGGCTGTTACAGAACCAAACGAAACTTTACAGGTCGTTCTAGGACTAATATGGGCTTTACTGGCCGTTGCGGAACTAATCCGGGCTTTACAGGCCGTTATGGGAGCAAACCGGTACCAAGCCTCACACCGAGCGGTACCAAGCCTTACCAGCCGGTGCCAAGCCATACGAAGTTATAAAATCCCCTCTCATTCCTCTTCCTCTTCTCACAACCCAGCAAACAATTTCTTGTTGGCTCAAAGACTCCTTGTGTTTGTTGATTTGCAAAGCTATTTGAATTTTACCATTTCTTGTGTTGTGAGAATATTTGTAGGACATGTAAGCAAAAGCATAAAGGAGCACAAGAAATAATCAAGGATGACCTAAGAGCAAGATTAGAAGATCAAAATCAAGATGAAGAATTGCTTAGCTTAATTAGAACTTAGTTTGTTTAAATTTGGGATTATAAAGAGCAAGAAAATTCAAACCAAATCCGACTGAAACTTGGCCAGAACCACACCTTGCCCCTTAGCGTTATAACACTAGAAGGAGGCGTTATAACGCTAGAAAACCTGATTGTCTTAAAATGGATTTAAAAATAAATTAAAGAAGAACTAGTGCTCAAATCATCAATAATACATCTTAAATATTATTTAAGTTTATCAAAATGAAATTTATTTGATTAAAAATTGGGATTTGATTAGTAGCGTATTAATCCAACCAGAATTATACGTTATAACGCTAGAAATAGCGTTATACCGCTATAAGGAACTTTGTGAAATTGAAGCAGTTCAGCAAGCAAAACTAACGGTCAAAACAGGTAGCGTTATAACACTAAATTTATCGTTATAACGGTAGAACTAATTTTCAGAAACAAAACAGCAAAATTTGCAGAAAACCCTGTAGCGTTACAACAGTAGGCATATTTTGCAGGAAAATCTGATTCAGAAAATAGGTGTTCAGCCAAAAACTGGGTGACCCCTTGTAACACTATATTTAGGTTTATAGCGCTAGACCAAAGTTCCAACAGTAAAATCATTTGTCCTGACCTAACATAGCTTTATAACGGTACACTTTATGCATAAGCTAGCATTATAACGCTATACAAAAGTTACAAAATTGAAATCCAACGGTCAAATTTTTTGGCCTCACTTTAGATAGTGTTATAACGTTAAGGTTTGTATATGAGATAACGTTATAATGCTAGACCTCACAGACTTGTTTTTTTTTGGCTAGATTTGAACCCCTATTTAAACCCTTCTTCTCCAAAAATAAAAAAGTTGTTGTTTTATTCAATCAATACCATTTTCCAGCAACCATTAGTGTGCTCTTTGAGCTTTAGTTCCTTAGCCAAATCCTTGCTCTATTCCCAAGTTTAAATTAGCTAAATCTAATCTAGAGAACTAATCAGAGTTTGTTTGTTTGAGTGATTAGTTTTATTCTTCCATTGTTTATCTTGTGTGTGAGTGATTAGTTCTCTTGAGCTCCACTGGTGTGTAAGAGAGCTCAAGGTAGTTGGCTTGATTCTCCACCGGCGTGTGTAAGCGAGATCGAGTTCGACACTGTGTTAGGATTGGTGCTCCATCGGTGTGTGTAAGAGAGCCCAATTTCGAAGTTGTACATTGAACAAGCAATTTTGTTTAGTAGAGCGGACCAGACTTGTTTTAGCAAGAAGTGGGAGCGTCGGGAACTCGGAGACGTAGGCGAGGCCCAACGACAAGCCGAACTCCGTCAACATTTCTTGAGCCACTTTCTTTCCCTTAACTCTTTTTTATTTCAATTGTTGTTAAATGCATTGTGTGATTGAATTGCTTGAATTGCTCAATTAGGGAATCGCTTAAATTGTTAGTTTGAATTACTTGGTAGAATCGATTAATATTGCTTGATTGGTCATAGTGTACTAGAATTGCAATTGAATTGGTAATTAGTTGGTAACTCGAGCGAATTTAGTTAAACACCTAGGCACTTAGGTGTTTAAAAGTGGTATCAGAGCAAGTTGAACTTGCTAATTAAGTTTATTAGTTGCAAGTAAAGATCCAAATCATATGGCAATCCATAGGCCTATTTCACTACCCCCGATATTGGGACCAAATTGTAAAAACTTTGGGTATTGGAAAATACAAATGACCAATTACTTAAATATTCTTGATCTTTGAGATAGTGTCACCATTAGATACACACCGGAATTGGACTCTAAGACAAACGAATTAACCATTAATTATTTATTAAAGAAAAAGGCAAAATGGATATGCGGTTAATACAATTCTAACCTCCATACATGAGTCAATTGCACCAATTCTTGGAAAGGCAACTAATGCCTATGACATGTGGCATGCATTGCTTCAAACATATGAAGGAAATGCATTGCTTAAAAGATCTAGAGGAGCCGGATTGCAATCACAATTTGAGAACTTTAGAATAAGAGAATATGAGTCTATTGAGGACATGTATATAAGGCTTACAATTCTAACTAATGAATTTATTAAAATAGGTGATCTGATGGAGCCAAGCAAGATGGCTACCAAGCTCATAAGGATCATGCAATGGAGGACTTCATGGAGAGCATATATGAGTTCTTTGGAAGTCATGAACAATGCAAGAGAAGCCCCTCTTACACTCGAGGAGGTCTACTCATTTCTCAATACCTATGAAGAAACCCTCCGGCAACTTGGGGAACATGACCACCGATCCCAATCCCAATCCTGCAACAACTTTCATTGTGGCTGCATGAGAATTGATTACGACCGTAAGAGACTTGCTGGATCGTTGCTGGACTTCTTGATTTGCAGGATTTCTCGCTACTGCTATTCTAGATTGGTTTAGCCAAACCAATCTCGATTATTTCTATCCTCTCTTTTATCATTTATATTATCTACGATTAGAGATTTTTAGGTTGAGTTTTTCTTGATATTTTGAATCCTATTTGAACATAACCTAAGCCAACATTGTTCAAACGAGCACCGGGAAACATATTATGACTAATGACGACGGTGAGGACCGTCGTACGCACAAGTCGCCACGTTACGATGGCGCAACTTACTCCGTTAACCCTGATCTAGAGGTGAGAGAGGAGGTCATGGAGGACTTGCTACCTTGGGCCAACCTACCTTACGAGGAGTGGCTCGAGAGCAGACTAAAGAACTACAACCTCGATACGTACACGCCCCGACTCTAGAGACTTTAGGATTACTAGACCAGGTACGAGATTACATGTCTCATATCGGTATTTGGGACTAAGCCATGATCCATTTTCAGGCATACCAGACTATTACCTACGAGTTCCTTAGCACCTTTGGTGCTAATGTAGATTACTCGGTGTGGACGTACTATCTCGACGGGCGTCAGTACCACATCACCACAGAGGAGGTCTCCCAAGTCATGGGCTTCCCCCGTACTTCCGAGATGGTGAGATGGCATGTCTGGCCAAACGACATAGGCGAATACGGAGGAATTGTAGACAATTGGTCGGCGTACCACGAGATGGGTACAAGGCCTCTCAGATATTATGGCTTGATGAAATCTGAGATACCATTGTCGTGATGTCTGCTTAATACCATATATGGATCGACGAAGTTTGCAAACCTTGTGCTCCTTCCCTTTAATCACGAACCTAGTGGGTTGTACCATATATATCTCTTCATCCAATTCTCCATTTAGAAATCTTGTTTTCACGTTCATTTGAAATAATTCTAAGTCCATGGATGCTATTATTGCTAAAATGATACGGATAGATGAAAATCTGACTACAGATGAGAAAGTTTCATCATAATCCACTCCCTCTATGTGAGTGAAACCTTTCGCAACCAATCGAGCTTTATGTCGGTCAATTGAACCACCAATTGATTTTGAGAATCTGTTTATTCCCAACTGTCTTACGTCCTGGTGGTAAATCAACTAGATCCCAAACATAATTCTTATCTATTGAGTTCATTTCTTCCTGCATACCTTTGGACCATTTCTTCCTGCATAGTTTTTATACGACCACGTAGGGCCAAAGAAAAAAAATAAAATGAGCCAAAGTGAATGAAAAAGATCATAAGCTATTCTGTTGACATCTCTACTTTAAAAAAAATCTCTATTCCGCAAAGAAAAAAAAAAGGGCTGGAGGGAGGGAGTTATAAACAAAGATGTCACAGGGAGAAATAAATGAGACATCACCTATGTTGCATGGGTGCAGATGCGAGTATCATATCCGATACGGTGCGGGTGCGGCGATACGACAATTTTAAAAAAATCTTTGATACGAGTGCGGATATATATTATAAACTTTTTAATATTAAAATCAATAATATGGTAAATAAAAAATGCATTAATCAATAAGTTTAGTTATATATATGTCAAACACAATAAAATCACAAGAACAACTTGGTGTAATAGTCTATCCATTTGATGTGAGGTGTTGAGGAGAGTGAGGAGCTCGGGTTCGATTCCCATAACCAATAATTTTTATCCCAACGAAGAAAATAATTGGTACAAAAGCGGATTCATCTCAGATACGCACCGCAACGTATCGGGTGTGAATTTTGCACCCGTACGTATCAGGTACGAGTTCAGCAGGATAAATGGCGTATCGTATAATACATGACATCACCTATTTGAAATTTCACAATTCTAAAAACTCTCGTTAAAAATAAAAAAGTTGCATTGTTTCATTTGCAATCGATCTTTACCTCAAATAAACTAAGTTGTGCCCAACAATTATGCATTTGATATTGAGTGAGGCTACGATATTTTATAAAATAGATGTATCTTCAACCTTCGAAGTACAAACTATGGATCCAAATCGTTGAACTTGATCTTCATACTAAAATCTTCTTAAAAACTAAATTTTACATTTTTAAATTTTTTATTATTATAAGAAAAGTAGAAAAACATTTATATTAGATGGTAAAAAAATCATTAGATTAATTAACTTTTAATTTCTTAAAAATAATAAAGTTTTTGTTAAAAATATAAAACTCGGCTCCACAGAAATTTTAAAATGAAAATCGTGTTTAATAATTTGAATCGATCATTTAATTTTAAAATAAAAAATGCCAAAGCGATGTACAATACCCTCACTCTTTGATCTTTAAATAAAGTAATCTAAATTATGGGCAACAGTTAAATTATTATCAACTCAAATTTCAAAGATTCATGAGAGCAATCCACTTCAAAGTTATTAATTCGGCATCCATTTATTATTCAACAGATAAATGACTGTAATGTAACTTACAAACAAGTTTCAAATTTTTTAAACATCTCCATTTCTTCCATTCGCTGTCCAGAATATATTTATTAAATAAAATAATTTGCATATTAAATAAAGATATTTATGCAAATAATCTAATAGCTTAACTAGAATGACTTTAAAAAATTATGAATTTAAAACTTCGTAAGTACATGATTTTGTAAAAAAATATTTAAATTATTAAATAATAACGAACTCCTTATATATAAAAAAGCAGAACAAAACAAAACTACTCATACGGTCATACCATACGTTAAACAAAACAACGGATAAAACACACTCTTTTGGTTGTTGAATGTTGAATGAAGAACATCAGAGCAGATACAGTCGTACACACGCAGAGATTTGGAAATACAAAATGAAGAAGCGCGCTTTTTCGATTTTGGAGTGAAGACTGTGAAGTATAAAGAATTCACAATACAAATAATAAGAACTTTTAACAACATTACATTACTCATTAGGGACTGATATGAAAAAAATGGTTCATTAATTTCATTTTGTCATTTTCTCCAGCTTCTACTTCACCCCCAAAAACTCTTCGACTTGTCAGAAAGCGCAGCGCAGCGCACGTACCGACGCGCGAAGCTAGCGATGACGTGGCGCTTCGTACTGGCCCCACTCCTCATTCTCCTCCTAATCACCTTTCCTCCGGCGATCTCCGGAGAAGGCGACTCAGACACACTTGCTGAGACGGCTGAGATAACTGCAGAAGGCGACGCAGCGAGCGGGAACTCGACGGAGGCAAAGGGAGAGAACACCTTCGCGGAAATAATCGATCGAGCTCTTCAAAACGAGTTCCCTGAGACCGAACAGACTGGAGCAGGTGCGTATGCGAGATACATCTAATTCGTGCCTTTTTTCCCGTTTAGATTGTCGTCCATCTTCATTGCATTGGTTGTAGATCCATTTCCTGTGCTTTCTTTGACACCACTTCATTCTTTTAATATTAAATTTTTGATAAATTTCTATCTATCCCTTGCATTTAGTATTCATTTGCAAAAAGAAATGTGTTCTCCATTGTATTGGCAGGGCTCTTAATTGTAGTTTCCCTTTTACGACAGACTGATTACTGAAGCATCCTTCTTTTGTACCGTTGTGTCAGGAGTATCGTGTAATTACTGCTGTCTGCTTTTAATTCTCTGTTGCAATGTAGATCTCTCTTTTGGATCTCTTGTTACTTTTTTATAAAGTGACTAGAGCTAGGGTTTCATTTTCAGGGTTCTACCTCAAATAACCACATTGTAAGGGTCTATTTGGATCTGAACCCACACAGATTTTTAACACAAGCTTTTTTGGATCGAAATTGGCTTTTATATGGTGAACGATAACTGGTTAATGCTATAATTTCTTCCAGAATTTTATATGAAGATTCAATTAATTTAATTATTAAAAAACTGTTACTTTCAAAAAGAAAAAAAGGTGTTATAAAACTGTCTGTTTGATTACCTGCCAAATGTAGTGTACCTGCATTGTTAATTTGTTCCTCTATCAGTTAGTAAGAAGATACGAATTTGTGGTAGATTTTTCTTTATATGTCAATAAAGTATGAACTTGTAAGTATATGCTCTAATTATATAGAACATTTACTTGCCTTCTAGGATGTTTTTGTCAACCAGCTTGCATTAAAATTTTATGTTCTTCTCTGAAAATATTTAATAAGCATCCTTTTAGATTCTAACTTTTTGTCATTTTAACAAAATTACAGAAACAGATTCAGGAAGTTTTAATAACAGTGTTGCTGACAATCAGGTAAACACTCCATTTTCTATTCAATCGGTGTCCTGGGTGTAACCAAATAGGAATCTGGGTCTTAATAAAAGAAAAAAACAGAACATAAAAAGCAATTAAAAAAAGGATAATACTAGGATTGAGTCCGAATTACTGCTTGGGTCATAAGCATTTGTAGTTGGTAGCAGTCGTCTCTCCTCTCTTTCAATCAATGTTGCTCATTCCAAGGAATACATGGAATTACTTTTCTAGAGAGCAAGTTTGACTATTGTATTCATTAGGCGCACTGGTTCATATCGACTTAATTTCTTTTTCTCTGGACCACTAGTTGTTTAAGATATGCATTGTTTTCCTAGGCTTTGCTCACTCTAGCTCATCCACCAAGGAACATGGGCTCTCTGGGGGTTCGGTTTTACCTTTTGGGGTTGAATTTGTTATCTGACTTGATTTATCCTGACAGGCTACTCTGGAAACAGTTGCTCGTGTAACAACAAAGAAAAATGAAACCAAGGATGAGCAGTATGCTTCTAACTAAATGTCTTGATTTTTAATTAGCTATTTCCCTTTTCCTTTTTTTAATATCTAAATTTATCACTTATTGCCAGGTCTTTCCAGCTTCATAATGTGTTTAATTTGGATAATGAAAATCGAGCAGAGGATGTTCCCACCTTGATTGATCGAAGGGTACTTGATATGTTTTCTGATCATTGATATAGCATTTTGTTGAATTTATCTTTTATGTTGAGACTGAACAGAAGTGTGAATGACACAGGATAATGTATTCATCATATCCAATCCAAAATCAAAATATCCTGTGCTACAGTTAGATCTAAGGTTTGCCTTTCTAATTTCTATATTTTCTGTGGATCTCTTTTGAAAAAGTGAATCTGAACTTGCACACACTATGAATCATTACTTATAAATGATGAAATATTGCAGGTTGATATCAGATCTTGTGGTAGTTATTGTGTCTGCTACAATCGGTGGTATTGCCTTTGCATGTGCTGGACAACCAGTCAGTTTCATATCCTTTTCTCTAAAATTAAATTTACTCAAACGATGATGAAGTTGTAATTGAGCCTTGGCTCAACAAAAAAGAATAATTTATTAACAAAATGAACCAAAGAAAAAACTGTGAGAAACCAAAAGACCAGCAGTACATCCAAGGGTACAGGTTCTGTTCCGATGCAGAATATGGCTGTCTTAGCACTGAGATATGCTGTATTAATCCCTGATACCAATTATTATGGCAAGACTCCTTCAATTGCTTTTATTATCCCTCCAAATTATTGTTCTATATTTCTATATATGAATCTTATTCTAGATTATATTGAAAAAGGCATTTCTCAGTGAAATATATTATGCTACACTAATCTTATGCGACATCTTATCTGGCAGGTGATAACTGGCTACTTGCTAGCGGGTTCAATAATGGGGCCTGGTGGTTTTAAGTTTGTCAGTGAAATGGTGCAAGTAAGGTGCTTTTTTGAAATTTAATTTTGATTTTCAGTATTTCTCTCCCACTAATGAAAACCTTTCCGTTATTATTTGCCTTTCTTTTTCATTGTAATGAGAAACTTTCAGTTGGTCCTGAAACATTTTGTGCAAATGCAGTATGGTGCTTGAAACTTCATTTTCCACAACCGTCTGTTCTCTTTGTTTAAACCTCACCATTATAGGGAGAGCTGTTTGCCACTATGGCATACCTAGAAATTGCATTTATGGAATGATGTTTTGATTTATAGTATTCCATGAAATGTGGTTTATTGTAACTGAATACTTTGTTTTGTCTGCTTGTAGGTTGAAACAGTGGCACAATTTGGAGTTATTTTTCTCCTTTTCGCATTAGGTCTGGAGTTCTCAACTGCAAAGGTAAATCTTATTTTCAACAGCCATTTTAATATGCAAGGAAGAATGTTTTCTATACTTCTATATCTATCATCAGTGATGATTGTTAACTTATTATTTTGCATTTTGTTTTTGTGTTACAGCTTAAAGTTGTCCGTGCTGTTGCTGTACTAGGAGGGCTACTCCAAATTATTTTATTCATGTGTTTGTGTGGTATAACAGCATCGGTAATAGTTTTGCTTTGAATTGTCTTTTGTTTTACTTCCTTGCTTAGACATGAAATTTCATATTTTTATTCGTAAAATTAAATCTGATAAGCTCATTTTTATGGATCTGAAATTGATAATTGTAAAAAATTTCAGCTAGCTGGGGGCAAAACTTCAGAGGGAATCTTTGTGGGTGCCTTTCTGTCCATGTCATCTACAGCTGTGGTATGTTAACATTTGCACTGTTATTATTGTTCTAATTGGATGTTCGAGTATTTCTCAGCCAAATTGCTGTACTTTGTTATCTTGGTAGCACAGTTAGGTTTTAGTTTGTGAGAAGGTTGGCAATGTTGAAAGAGAATCCATGAATATCACATAAGGTTCAATTAGAATTGAGAAATAGCATATATTTAAAAAACATTTGGATAATATGGGCAAAACATGAATATCACATAAGTTATTAGAGAAATTATTTCAGTACCCTTAATCTCGTACCCCACACTTGTATCCCGCATAAGACAAAACTGTTTCCAATTTTGAATTTCAAGTCTAACCTCCCATTCCTCACTCTCCTTCCTCTTTTGTCTTATTCTTATTGTACAAAACAAATTTGAAACAGTGCAAAAAAAAAAGACTTGAAACTAGTCTGAAAACCTATTTTATTTAGTTTGAACATTTTTCTTATTTAGTCTGAAAACATTTTTCATTTATATGTGCCTCAGAATTGACTTGAAGCAGTGCAAAAACATACCTGAAATAACTAGTCTGAACACCTGTTGTATTTAGTCTGAATGCCTGTTGTATTTAGTATGAACTAGTATGACTATATCTTAGTTATTATGAGCTCAAAATAATGTTTGATCTTCGAACGGACGTAACTTTTGACTCGTAGCTCCATGTTCTTGCATAGTCTTTTAGTCTGCCAATTTTACCAGAGAAGATAACAACTTATGATTCTGATGTCTTATACATGATCAGAATATTCCTCTAGCGGGCACTTAACTCTATTAATTAATTAATAAGAGGAGGGCGTAAATGCCTCCAAAATATTAACCACTCACCACTTTCACTTAATTTTCAACTCCACTTTTTCTTTCTTGATGAATGATCAAGATTTGGAGGCATGATGGAGGCACAACAAATTGGAGACATTTGAGCCCTCCTCAATTAATAAATTAATAGAAAATTTAATTAATAGGATATTAGTGATGCAGTGTCTTATTTTTTGAGACTGAGATTGCAGAGAAGATCTTGAGTTACTAAAAGTACCTTTTGGAATTTAGAGCAGTGTTACATGTAGCTGCTTCATGTTCTTGGATAGTTTTTCTGTCTGCAAATTTTGCCAAAGAAAATAGAACTTATGATTCTGATGTCTTATACATGATCAGATGAGCATGCAATTTTCTATGTTGTTGCAATTTGCTAATTGTGTTACTGAAACTGGTAATTGCCTAGCTGGCACTTAGTTTCTTAACCCAGAACAGAGTATGGTGTTTGGCTGTTGTAGTATGGATAACTGCCATATGTTTTAATTATAGTATTCTTAGCAATGTTCTTTTTTTTCCTTTAGATTATGAAAGAAAGATTTTGTAAATGTTGCAGAAGTTGACAAGTAATACTTATTTGTAGGTTTTGAAGTTTCTGATGGAAAGAAATGGCATAAATGCACTTCATGGTCAGGTCACAGTTGGCATTCTTATACTTCAGGTATTCTGTTTTATATTTTCGTTATTGTCCATATTACAAAAGGCAATATCTTTTGTTTTCTATTTTAATCTTTTTATGAAATAGATTAATGTACAGAATTTATGACTGCTCGGTTCCATAAAAAAAGTACAAACACAAACAACCACTGATGAGAAATAATGACCTGTTCTCTGGTGGTAAGCCTGATTACCCCTATCCTTTGATAGGATATATTAGTTAGATTTATAAGAAGTTTATTTATACGCAGGATTGTGCTGTGGGCCTCCTATTTGCACTACTACCTATATTGGGTGGATCCTCAGGTGTCCTTCAGGGAGTCATATCTATGACCAAATCGTAAGTTCACTTTTAAGGCTCATTTTGTCAATCCTCTTTCCCTGTCTAAAACATCACTATATGTCAACAAAAGCTGTCTGACAAGGATTTTTAAAAGCAGATGATTCTATTTGTTTATTTCTGTCAACTATCATTGCACCAGGTTGGTAGTGCTATGCACATTCCTTGCGATTCTCTCTATACTATCCCGCACATGTGTGCCTTGGTTTCTTAAGCTCATGATAAGCCTCTCATCTCAGGTTGTTTTGTTTCCTCGGGCATTATATCCTGATAATTTGAATAATGTTTTTCCTCTTTTCTTCTATTATATTTTTCAAAGAATGTTCATCTCTAATGCTTTTGTTTGATGCACACATTGTCAATGCTGTGACATTTAATGCAGACAAATGAACTATACCAGCTTGCAGCTGTTGCATTCTGCTTGTTAGTTGCTTGGGTAAATTTCTACCTCTTTTAATTGGTGATTAGAAATTACCAATTAACTACTCGGTGGCTCGGTGCTGATTGGAAATATTTTATCTCATTGTTGATTATTATTCTACTTCTATTGGTGATTAGAAATTACCAATTAACTACTCGGTGCTGATTGGAAATATTTATCTCATTGTTGATTATTATTCTACGTCTATCATCTTTTCCAAGATGTTTGATTTTTCCAAGTGAATGTTTCTTTTAAATTATTTCGACATAATATTTTGTTCTTATACAATGCTTATGCAAACTCAGTGTAGTGACAAATTGGGAATGAGCTTGGAGCTGGGCTCATTTGCTGCTGGAGTTATGATATCAACAACTGACCTTGCACAGCATACCCTTGAACAAGTAAGCTGGCTTGCTTTACTAGCTAACTGGTTTTAGTTCATACATTTTGGCTGGTTTTTAAAAATTGTAGGAAACCTGGAAGTCTGTAAGTTCCGTGGTAAAGAATATTTATATAAAATTTGATAAATTGCAGTGTTCTCTCGAAACTAAATTTATAGTCGAAACATGAGAGGAATGTCAAAGAACATTCCAATCAACCATCAAACGCAAAAGAAAGCTGAAGTACCTTACTCAATGTAATGCCTGAGTATATTAAAATCTATGTATACCGGCGGAGCCAGGATCTACCATAGGGTGAGGGGCAAAATTTACATTTTTTTTTGAATCTTAGGCATGTATTTTTATTTTTATTTCATAAAAGCATATCATTGTAAGCCTATTTCCAAAAAAAATATTGTGCCAGGTGGTGGCAATTGCCACCCCATGCTCAGTTGGCTCTAACACTGTATGTTTATTTCTTGGTGGATGTGCACAGAAAGTTCGTCAGTTGTATGTAAAAATTAACAGGGAATATGAATGATGTATTAAGTTTCAGGTTTGTTTTACTTCTGTAGATCGAACCTATTCGCAATTTCTTCGCAGCGTTGTTTTTGGCAAGTATAGGAATGCTTATTCATGTTCATTTTCTTTGGAACCATGTGGATATCTTGCTAGCAGCTGTTATCTTGGTGATAATTATTAAAACTGTCATCATTGCCATAGTCGTCAAGGGCTTTGGCTACAACAACAAGACATCCCTTCTTGTAAGTATGTTGTACCATTTTCCAATTATTACCTATGTTTTCTTAAACAAGGGATGGTGCCAAAATCACTCACTGTATTTTGTAAGTATTCTTGATTTCTTGTTAGGACATGGATGCATTTATTGACTCAATGTATCTATATTCATTTTGTTGGAAGCTACTTGAACTTGTTCAAGTTTTCGTGGTGGCTGTAACGTTAATGTTTTTAATTTAGAGTATTCAACAAGAAAATTTGCACACCCACTCTAAGCTTGTGAAGAACTGAAAATGTCTTCTACTACCTCATGAAAAGAAAATATGGCAGACAATTCCATCATTTCTCATAGCCGTAGTAATTATGGGGTTGGTTGGTTGGTTGGTTGCAGGCTTGCCTTAGATATTAGGGGATATTTCTATAAAAATAGTGGGAAAAGTGGTTGGTTGCCACTCTTGATTTCTTCTCTTTAAGTAGGTGATGTTGTAGTCTGAGGTATTGCTGGGGCATGCGAAAAGTGGAAGCTGAAATCGTTTCTTGTTTACTTGTTATCTTATCTAGTCTTAACTTATTTTCTTGTATCAATCCGTTTTTGTAGGTTGGAATGTCACTGGCACAGATTGGGGAATTTGCATTTGTCCTTCTCAGCCGTGCTTCAAATGTGAAACTAGTGCAGGTCATCAATCTTCACATCTGCTAGTAGTACCTATTTATGTATCTATAACATTTTACAAACTTGTTTTGGTTCTTTGTGGTTAACAGGGAAAGTTGTACTTGCTTCTACTTGGAACAACTGCTCTCAGTTTGGTAATTATTTTGCCTTTGTAGTTCTTCCCTTTTTAGATTCCTATCCCACCTTGTAGGCTTGTACTGTTTATTATTTCCAGAGTACTGATAGTCACCCCACAAAAGAAAATAATAGAATAACATAAAGGAAGATTCATACAATAACATGATAACTAAAAGAGAAAAATAAATAAATAATTGAATCTGTCATACCTATTGTTCGAGGGAGTTGTAATATCAGCAATTAACTGGTACTTAACCTGACTAGTATGGTGTCAGCATCAATTATTGAAAATGTAAATACAAAATATTACATAATTTGCCAGCTTATAGCTTAGGAGCAATTACTAATTAATTTGTTGGCGTTAGCCATGGTATCAGAGTGAGCACTCTAAAGATCTGAACCTAACCGGGCTCTCTTACTAACTAATTTCATCCATCAATGCCCTTGCAAGCTTTGGTTCTGTAATTGCTCCTAAGCCTTTTAATCAATTGTTTAATAATCATCTAGTGGCATTGTCCTCTGACAAAAATAATAATAAATAAAAAGTAGAATCAATAGTAAAAGTGTAGATTATGATTGTGATTGACAGAGAATAACACGGACTATGTATGTGGTAGGTAACAACGCCATTGCTCTTCAAACTAATACCGGCAGTAATACACCTTGGTGTTCTCCTGCGGTGGTTCTCACCTGACACCAACCATCATGTTGAGGTGACATCTTTTGTATTAAAATATACTGGCATAAGCACAAATCCATAGCTTTAAACCCCTTTATCCAACTGCTTTTGCGGTTGCTTTTTGAAGATTTTAGGCTGAAAAGTGGTTTGTAGCCACAATGGCTCAGAGGCAAATAAAACTGGATAAATAATTTTCTATGTATTAAGCAATGATCATGTCCATTAATACATCAAATAATTAATTTTGACTTGACTATAGTTTGCACTTTATGCAATTGATAGGTTGGGCACAAAATTGACCGGGTAGACAGTGTAAAACGCATTACTCTCCTTGTTCAAGATGGTCATGATTCATGATATGTCATAGTTTAACAGGCTTGGTATCATGTCTTTTGTATACACGTATAGAAATAGAGGAACTTTAATCTCTAGTGTGGAGAGAAGAAAATGATCTGTTAATCTTATATCTCTCTTGGGGTGGCTTGAAATGAAGAGAATGTGAGAAGATTGGGGTGGCTAGGTGAGAAATTGGAGAAGTTGATCCAAATGGAACAGTAACCCCTTGCAAGTCTTCCTTTTGTAAAATAATATGCATCTCTCAATTGATTGATTGATTTACTGCTAGGACTGTTACAGTTGGCTAATTGCTATTGTAACCGTTTTATCAAATGTAGATTAACAGATCATTGGACAAATAGGAGGGTTATTTTTTCGTTCTTCATTTTTGTTTATTTCAAGCCCTTTTTTCCTTGCTGAGCAAATAGAGAATTTGTTTTATCAGAAGCTTCTTAGATAGTTTAGTTGTTTTTAGTTATGACCTTATTTCTTAGCCGCAATAATTCTGGGGTTGTTACCGAGTTTGCTATCTAATTCGGCTATCATCTATTTTAATCATTTTGAAAGGTGATAACATCATATTCAAGTTGATGTGCTCGAATGATATTACTTTCTATAGTCATTTTATAGTGGTGTCAAAGAAACATTTTATTCATTTTCCTGGTATTGTAGTATTTATCAAGATATGTGCTGGAAAGAAATAACTAGTTTGGTGTGGACACAATAGTTACTTTTACTTGTCCTATATGGTAATTGTTAGAATCTTTCAAAAATTGTTTATGATATGAGTGTAATACGGACATGTTAGTATATTTTTAGTAGATCGAACGCCATTGTGCCCTTTACCAGTGTTTTACTTGTCCTATTTTCGTTGATATATTTTATAGTTAATTCTTGCTGGTTGAATTATTTTATTATATCTATTTTTTCCCACGGTGTTGCGTGGCATTGTTCTCTCTTTTTTATTAGACTCACTCTGGGGATATTCTTGAAATTAATGTCGTTATTGAAATTTATGTTTGATGAATCTTTTTGTAGTTGATATCTCGATCCTGCTTTGGTAGATTAGTCTACAAATTTTCAGCCAGATTTTAATATTGGATGAAAACATTAGGTTGGTTTGAAATGAGCAGTAGTCCTCAAATATTATCATTGACAACTTAAAATTTTCAAGTGACATTTTCACATGGAGGATGTTGCTTTCACGGAGTTTCGTCTCCAGTGGCATTTTGACCACGATCAAAATAAGGTATTGTGTAGTTATTGCGAATGTATAAGCGATGATTAAAATAAGGTATTGTGTAATTAAGCACATCCATGAATAGTTAGTTTGAACTCTGATTTTCTATCTTGAAATATATTATTGGGTATGAAACATGATAATACCAAATTATAAATTATGCCCTGCATTTTATTGCATTGATACATGATAATTTGAAGAGACGAAAGCACTGATTTTGGTAGTATGAAATCATATATGTAGGATTAGCAAAATTAGCAGACGGGCGTCTCTTTTTGCAGTCCTGCTTTTCCAGTAGCACCAAAAAGAACCACTGCAAAACTATTTAATTGGTGGAACTTCCATCCCTCCTATTTAAATTTCAATAGAAAAATTGTGCAAAGAAAAGAAATTGGTGTGATCTTCTGCCTGAACTACAAAATGTGGCGTTCTTCCACCTCTATCAATGACGCACCTCCACAACTCCCATGATTTCTCGAAACAGTTATAGACTACTACCCTGCAAACGACATAGAGAGAGAACTATGTTTCTATTTTCCCTTTACTAATGATTTTTTTTTTCTATTTGGATATAAAACCATCCTTTCAAGGAAAAAACTTCTTAGGACCGAATCATGGCTTTCTTCTTCTTTGTGACATACATAATTATATGTTGCACTGTTACTTATTCAATGGAATAATGAGTCATTTATCCTGATCCGATGGAATAATGAGTCATGCTGGCACATTCTACAGTAATGTCGATGGACTTGTGCAATAGCAAATCTTTGGGATTAAGCTATTCCTGCTGTTATCTTAGAGGGATGATTTTTTTCTCAAAGGGAGCATCTTCTACTCAGGTCTTTTCATTAGATACTTCCACATCCACAAAAAAAGAAACTATATGAGATCCCGCTGCCTGAGGATGAACTACCGCCATTTCTGCGTTCCACCATCTATCTCATTGAGTATAAACTTGATTTTGAGGATGTCTTTCAACTCAGATTATTGAATGATTATACAGGTCAAGCGGAAAAAACCTTCAGTATTTATAAACTTGATTTTTATGATACAAAGAAGAGTCGTCATGGTTGTAGCTGGGTCAAAATAAAGAGCATTGGCGACCGAATTCTCTTCTTAGACGCGATAGATGGCTTCTCTGTCAGCTCTACACCATTTCCTAGAGTTAAAGGCAATTGTATCCATTTCTTTCATCCAATTTCCTTTCATGCTAATAGGTATGACATTGAAGATGGTAGGTTGAATGGGTGACAACCACATTCGATAGGTCTTCTTGGTTTCTTCTTTACAGTAGCTATATATTTTCTCTGGAAATCTTATTCTAGAGATTTGTTTGTATCTTCTTCTAGTCAGGGAATATATGCTTCTTTAATTAATTATACTGCAAACATCAATAGATATCTAAACACAATCCAACTGGCAAATTGATGTAATTTTTTTTTCGCTCAAGAAATTTGCCTTTGTGATTTTTTAAGCATCGACCCAAATAGTTGTTCTATTATGATAAAGTTGACCAAATATTAACAGTAACAATAAAATCATGCAATAAAACCTCACACTAACACAAATTTACACGAAATTAATAAGCCCAACCATGCCCATATATGCTTCTCTTGAACCCTAAGTTTTTAATCAAGCGATAGCTTGAAGATAACATGTTTACATAAGCAAAATTGTGTTTAATCAAGATTTTTATTTAGGCCGCGGACCAGTTAGGTTGAAAATTATGTCTCGTATGATTTTCATATTTATAATATGAACTATGAAATTTATATGATACATTGTTTATATATAAAATACATATATACATGATATAGTATTTTATGTGACATTCTATATATACAAATGAGGAAAAAACTTGAGTGCTTCAACTAGTGGTGATTGGTGGAATTGAATTTAGGAAATTGAAAAATTAAAACTATTATATATTATTATAATGTAGAATGCATTTGATTGGTGGAGTTGAATGTATTAGATACCGATAGAGTATATAAGTCTTTGTCTTAAAAAAATTCACATCTATGATTTTTAAATTATATCCACATATAAATATTCAAAATGTATAACAATATCATACGGAAACGTGAAGAATAATGTTGTATGACTTTTCGTATTATTTTTCTAAATTGGTTTATCTCTTTAAATAAATGTCTTATTATATTTACATGAATAAAACTACTACGAGCCTTCAGAAGATTATGACTATATCTAAATCGAGTCGTCTGATCTGCCATGTCACCTTCGCCTCCCTCCCTTCTTTCCTCGAACCACTGCGTCGTCTGGAAATCACCGCGTTTACTCGAACCACCTCCATGTTTTGGCCATATGACTGGGACGAGTTTTATCGAAATTACAACGTTTCAAGTGTACATGATTTTTATCCATTTTACTTGTCATTTCACCTTTAATGCACATGATTTCATCGCTGTGTAACATTGGTTTGGTTAAATTTCACTCCATTTAGCTGGTATTTGAAATATTGTCACTGGCAAGGAGTATTACAAATGTTATTTATGCTGATCATCGAAATGTAAGTTAAGCTACTGTTTGATTGAGTAATATATACAGTTTCACTGAAAAAGAACAGAAGTCGTTGAAATGAGGCTGGGATGTTATGAAAGCAGTTAGGAACTGAAGAACCCTGAGAAACTTTGGAACATTTCAATGTCACATAATTTAAAATATAACCCACTGAGATAAGAAGCCCCATTACCCAGCTTGAACAAAAGAAAGAAGAAGAAAAGAGAGAATGCTACCCTGCTTAGAAAAGAAGTCTTAGATTCTTGCCACTCCAGTATCACGCTATCAACCTGTAAAAAAACCAAGAAATGTTATAATGTCAGAAACTTAAAAAAACAACCCCACTGAAAAATAGAGAAGCCCCTTCTAGAATTATTGCAAGTTGAATTAAAGGAAGAATAAAGAAAACTGCTATTGTATTTCTTTCTGGTTTGACATGTCTGTCTGGAATATAGATAAAAAGGTTATGTTAATAGTAATGAATTATGTAGGACCAAAGTTGTGGCATGCTATCAAAGTAGTTAATAGAGAAACTTGGGAACATCTCGATGTCACAAACTTAAACAAAAAATCTCACTGAGAAAAGAAGCCCCTGTTTATAGATTCTTTCAAAGAGAGAAGAACAAAAGAGAGAATGTAATTACCCAGCTTTGAATGTCGTCCTCAGCATTGGCATTTGGTTCTTGCCTCTCTGATGAATTTATCATGCTATCAACCTGTTATAATGTCAGAAACTTGAAAACAACCCCAGAAGCCCCTTCTTGATATCTTGCAAGTCGAACTGAAGGAAGAAGAAAAAAGAATACTACCCAGGCCAGCATGTCATCCACAGGATTCGCTTGTGGTTCTTGATTTTGTGAGTGCACCCTAATTTATGAGAATAAACAGATCTCATTACATACCAAAACAATAATTAAATCAAGGCAACATAACTATAAAGTTTCATAGAGAAAGTTACCAATTGTTGAATTGAGAGTTGGGATCCATGAACGCCTTAGTTGATTTCTTGCGGAGTTGCACAGGAAGTCTTAAGTTCTTGCCTCTCTGGTGATACTATCAAGCTATCAACCTGTAACAGAAATAAGCAAATGCATGTTATAATGTCAGAAACTTCAAAAACACCCCTTTGTTGAATTCTTGCAAGTTGAATTGAAGGAAGAAGAGAGACAAATTAAAGAATGATACCCAGGTGGCAATGTCATCCTCAGACTTCGCTTCTGGTTTGAGTTGAGGGTTGGGATCTATGAACGCCTTTAGTTGATTTCTTGCGGAGGTGATCGAGCAGTATAATTTATATGTGAGTGGAGGCTGAGAGAGAGAGAAGATCGCAGAGAGGGAACGCGCGGAGACTGGGGAAGAAGAGGTGGGCCTATAAATACTAAAAGAGTGAATGTATGGTTAGTTTTAGTGAGTGAGCACTGTAGCAGCGCTGTAGCAATTACTCTACGAACAGATCAAAAATGCTGTAACAGCGTTGAGAATCAGAGAACGAACAACTATTGCAATTGCAGGGAAATTCGAATTCGGAACCAATTGCTCAACTTTTCAATATTGCTATAATTTCGGGCTGCCCGCAATCATATTGTAGCTAACCAGCTTTTGAAATATTCTTACGGTAAAAATATTGATTTTGTTATATATGCCGAGTTGATTGATTATGGGCGTTGTAATTTTGGGTTCTTGTATATAATATATATTGTAGCAAGATAATGTCACTGTAGATAATTGAGAATGTATTTTTTTATGTTTAGTGGTAGAACTTTTGCTTGCAGTTGTTCGCATGCAGCATAATTTATTACTGGTCAAGTATATGTACACATGTTGCATGCTATACTTAAACTCAAGAAATAATGTATAAATAATAAAAATGATTACTCATTTGATGTATGAATCATGACTATTTAAAATTAATAATTGAATGGTTTACTTATTATATGAATCATAACATTAACAATACCAATGTGACTGTGACTCGAGAGTCGAGATTTCGAATAGGAATTAATTATCAGTGTATCTATCAAATGACCAGGTGAAATACCGATTGAATGCTCCTTTTGTTCTTAAAGGGATCACTTGCACCTTCAAAACAGGAGACAAGGTTGGGATTGTGGGACGAACAGGCAGCGGCAAGTCTACTCTGATAAGTTGTTTGTTTCGCCTTGTCGATCCCACTGAAGGCAAAATTCTGATAGATCAAATTGATGTTTGCTCGATTGGGTTGAAAGATTTTTAAGGACTAAATTGAGTATAATCCCACAAGAGCCTACCCATTTCAGAGGCACCGTTCGCACCAACCTGGGTCCCCTTGGTTTGCACACAGATCCTGAGATTTGTGCAACGATCTTAAATTCTCGTTGCTCTAACCATTGACTCCATCGACTCTGCCACCGATGCGGTGCTGCAGCAAATCATCAAGCATGACTTTACCGGCTGTACTGTCACAACCATTGCTCACTGAGTACTCACTGTCACTGACATCGACATGGTCTTGGTTCTCTCATATGGTATGTTCCAGGGGAATCTTATAACATTGTATATTGATTTTGTGAAGGTCAGGTGTATTTATATAGTGCTAATCGTGCTCTTGAAAGAAAGTAGGAATTGGGAATTAAATATAGTGCCAGTAAGGTAAATTAATTGGCGTGTCAGACAATAGTGCCACTGGAACTGTACTAGGTAGTAAAATTTGGATTGAATTTTGGGTGGATTGGGGTTGAATTTTGGGTGTCAGACAATAGTGCCACTGGTCTAATTGCATGAGAAGCTCATCAATTGAAGAAAGTAGTTTGTAATCTTGTTTTAAATAAGAAACATAGTTATCATTCTTATTTTCATTTAATGCAAAAAAAATATGATTCTATCCATGGACAACTGGTCTTTAATTTGTAAGTAGGGATGTTAATGAACTCTTAGTCTCAAATGATAGCCATATTCTCGTTATTAAATTTTACAACGGTCATGTCTAAGCCTTGATTCCGATTGGTAATGGGCCGGCCTCATCTCTCTTCTAAGCTAAGGCAGTTTCAAAATCTGCATTTTTTTTTCTGGTATACAAAATGAAAGGCCTTGGGTCTATTATTTTGCATAAAAGAAAATTGTCCATCTTGCGTTAGTTTTTCATACTGGTAACACAAATCAGTATGGTTATTGCTTAGTTCTTCACTTCTTCCCAATTTTTATGGTTGTTGAAGCTTGAATCCCAACAACTACATTGCATAACATGTAAGATGCATGATACATAGGATAATAACTGTGAAGGCAGGAGGAGCTGCATCGAGTGCCCTCTTTGAATGAACTAGCCATGGCTCCATAGACCATCCTCAAGAAATTAAGATCCCTACGGGGCCTATTATTTGAAATACATAATTGTTTACCACTTTAAAAATGTATCGTCTCCACTACAAATTTGCTGAATAAAATATAAATTAAAACAATTAAAAGTGAAGATATTGTTTTTAGTTAGCAGATAGTTGTTTTCAATTGACAATAAAGATTTCTAAATGCATCAAAATGCTGAGGCATAGAGTGACAAAAACTGTGAATTTGACTAAAAACAATTACTTGATTAAATATGAAACATTTTGTCTAAAAGCGTTGTCATAATTTACTACTCAAAGGCTACAATTGATCCAATCTACAATCTTTCAAACGGCGAAGAAAATCTGTATAAGAAAACAAAAAATCTAACTGATAACGTGCAATATTAATTTTTTGGGGATAATTAAACAGCGTGAAAGATTCAGAAAATGATGAATAATTGATTGGAATACAAACCACGCACAAAGAAAAATAATATACTAATTGGCCCCATTTTATCTATTTTAGAGTCTTCACAATGTTAATATATTATTTTTATCCTAGCTAATTTGATACTGAACAAAGCGAGAAGTTTAGTCTTGCAACATAATGAAAATTTGAAATTGATAATTCAATTTGACCAAATTTTAAAATCCGATTGCACGTAAGTGCAATTGTAGTTCTAATTAGGAGCGAATTCTTGACTTCATATGATGTTCTCTGCGATTACAGAAGTCCAAGAATAATTTCTAAACTAACGAGTTGACAAGATATTTAAAATTTGAATCAAAATTCAATTCGTACTTGCTTATTTAATATTCGTTCGTACCCAAAAAAAATCTGAGACAAATGTACAGATTTTTGGGGCGAAATGCATGTGCATCAAATTCTGCTTTGCTTCTTAATTAGTGCCTTGGTTATGTATCTCAATTGTAATTCATTGGTAAGGCGATGTGAAAGCATGTGAATATTTGATTTGTTTTTACATTATACTATTACTGTGAAGGTGTGTTTCACTGTTTTGGCATTTCTTTGAGGCGATGTGAAGATGACTAGTACATCTTGATCATTAACAAAATGAACTAAAAGATAATAAAATACATGTATATACATCTCTTATGGAAATAAACAAATCTATATTTTAGATTAAGAACAGCTTTTTGTCCAGTAATTAAGAGCAATGTTTTCTCAAAGAAATGTCATGTTCGAAATTCAATTTTGCAGGATTTTATATCAAAATTTTGAATTAGATTTGAAATAGAAACTTCACTTCTTCTATAAAAAATCTATATTTCAGATTGAAATTTCAATTTAAAATTTATAACATAATTCAAAAT
Organism: Eleocharis quinqueflora; assembly: GCA_964058865.1. Taxonomy (NCBI): domain Eukaryota; kingdom Viridiplantae; phylum Streptophyta; class Magnoliopsida; order Poales; family Cyperaceae; genus Eleocharis; species Eleocharis quinqueflora. The sequence goes on along the minus strand of CAXKVX010000067.1, from coordinate 16,208 downwards.
CGAGTTTGTGACATTTCGTGATGGTAATGTCTCATAACTTTGAAACCCTCCTCCTTTTGCATTATTTCGTGAGCATGGCTAAAATAATATGCATAGGACATCCTCTTTTGTTATATGCATATATGTATAGCTCAATAAATTGAGATTTGAGTTTCTCAATAAATTGCTCATATAAAAATATTGTAATAAATCAAATTTTGTGATTTTTAGAACTTTCTTGCTATTTTTTAAAAACAGTCCAAATTTAATACTACAAAAGTGTCATTTCTGAGCTGTTTTTAAAAAATATTTAAAAAATAGCAAGAAAGCTCTAAAAATCACGAAATTTGATTTCCTACAAGATTTTGATATGAAGAATTTATTAAGCAACTTAAATCTCAATTTATTAAGCAAATTAAATATACATAGACGCATAGTACGTTATGTGGTGTACTATGCATATTATTTTATACAATTTGAAGTTATGTGGTGTACTATGCAAACAAATGATATATACAATTTGATCATTGAGTTAAACACATTTTAAATAAATAAAATACAAGTATTTTTTAAGTGCAAACCGCGTGAATAATGTAACTTGAAATCGATAAAATTTTGTGAAAGTGATAGAATTTACTATGCCAAAGATCCCTATGTATAAATTTTTAAGATATGAGAAATTAAAGAGACACAAAAAAAACAAAATCTTATGAAAAGTGATAGCGTTCGAGCTAGAATTGTCCAAGGACACGCACACGTTTAACGATAAAATCACAACTGGAGGATACTCTCAACTCACAGCAAGATAAAAAGAGCTCAAGATAAACTTTTGATAATATTCAACAACTTGTCCTCTTACATTCTATTAGAAAGCTTTATATAGCCACCTTACAACTCTAGAAACTTCTTAGATAATTAAAACACCCTTAAATACTTAGGGATACTCAAAAGACATAATTAATAACTCCTATAGAAACTCAAGAGACTCATGAAACTCCTAGAAGTTGCTACAAGACTCAAGAAAATAATTAAAGCTAATGACATGATGACCTTTCAATGAACATGTCCATTTCACACGTAATTATGACATAGAAGCGTTTGGAATATGAAGAAACTCAAAACACAAAAGTTGTAGCCCATTTCATCAGCTTTCCACAGAATTTTTAATGACTTAATTTGGATCCCGTATGAGAAAGTTATGTCCAAAATACTGGCCCGTTCTGAATCTGTCCAAAAAGCTATTTCGAGAATGAATTGCAAATCTGACTTGGACCTGAATCTTCCAACTGAGAACTGGTCCAAAACATGCTTTCTTGATCATGGTTATTCACTTGTAGACCTACCATGGTTTGATCGCCATAAAAAAGGCTTGCTTGTATTGGTTGATTTTATGTATTACCTATGTTGCACGGGTGCGGGTGCGGGGATACGTCATTTAAAAAAAAACTAGGATACGGAAGTATATATAGAATAATAAAAAAAATCACATTATATATTAAAATGTTTGATTTTGTTTACATTCAACTACCACTATAGATGCATGTTATCCAGTATTTTGTTTTAAAATAATAATATATATTGCTATGTAGGTTTTAGAAGTAATTAAGATTAAATTAAGTTTGTTCTGTAAGAATTCAATATACTGCTATAATTTAGTATATTTTACTGTAGGAAACAAAAGATAGAATATCCTAGATTATAAGCATAGATTATAAAGCTCTTTCTTAGCTTTCCAACGCACTTTGAATCAGCTTAATCGGAGTTCGGATGAAGAACTTATGACCAAAATACTGACTGTTGCGTACTGAAACGTATCCCAGCCGTATCCCAGCCGTATCCTGTGCCGTATCCTAGCCGTATCCTGCCGTATCCGAGCCGTATCCTGCCGTATCCCAATATTAAAATAATGCGATACGCCACGTGGAGTATCCGGTGCGTATCGCACCCGTATCGCACGCGAATCCGCGTCAGATACGTATCCGATACGCGGTGCGGCATGATTTTGGAGCATCCGGACAACCTAGTGTATTACATACAGCCGTACAGTATAATGATTTATTTATTAAAAAACTAATGTACAGATATTTATATTGAAATACTTTACATACTAAATACAAGAAATTTTCTTTCTTAACATAACTTATGAAATGAGAACATGTTATATTATGGCAACCTGACAAATTAAATAGTCCATAAAACAACTCAGGTTTCCATTAAAAAGTACCATAAATTGAATTGAAAATACAATTGTGTAATAGCATTTAAAACATATTCATTGTTAGTCAGGAGCGGATGAGGCCATTTATGCTCGGGCACAACTAAACGCGGGCACTGAGGTTGAGATCAAACTCGAACACAAATTCACTTAAACTCACTAAATATCATTAAAAGATCATTTTTCACTACAAAAATAATTAAAAATACATTAAATTTTACATTTTTGAAAATCAAGTGTCCGAGCTTGCCCATGAATAGCTCCGCCACTATCGTAACTTTTTTTTTTGCAAAAAATACAACAATGTAATTGTGATTCAAAATTATTACAGATTTATTACTCATTCTAATTTGTTGTCTTATGTTGTTGGATATCAATTATGTATCGTCAAATCTTATATATATTTATACTCAGAAATTATCCAATATTTATATATCATAAGTATGTTTACATTTTTAAGAAAAAAACATATGAAATCAAATCATGCCGATGAGGAAGTTGCTCTTCACCAGTCTCTTTTCATGAGTTATCTATAAGACTTGATCTGCTATGGGCAAAATTTAAAAAATACAAATCAATTTAAATAATTGATTTTCATCAATAATTGTGCTATTTAGTTGTTTTGTTATCAACAATTATGCAATAAATTTTTTTATCCAAAGCATAATTTGCCAATAAAATAATTGTGCTATTTAGTTGTTTAATTTTTTTTTCAAATAGATTATACGTGTCATTTCTTTTTTTATTTACTTTAGATTTTTTTTTTTTGCTTTTGAGTTGATACTTATCATTTTCTTTTTTTTATATACGTAGCAATTTGGTTAATTTTTAGGCGAATTTTGTGGCAAGCCATAGACTTTTGGTGATAGACCAAGTCTTTAAAATTAGTTATCCAACGAAATAAAGGCACTAGAGTTTGTTGGGCTCTTTTTAGACCTTAATAAAAAACTTTTCCATTTCCTTTTCACATGATTTCCGAATCCAGTTCAGTGTTTCATATAAGTATATAATAAGCCGTGTAAGACGGTTAAGAGAACACTGATTTTCTATGGCACTCCTATACGGAGGAACATGTTGTGTGTGATAAAGTGTTAAGGAAAAAAGAAAGCCAGAAGAAAATTAACTAGTTGTTAGGTAAAAAAAAAATTCAATAGAAATTGTACCTATTTAAAATGAGTTCCTTGATTTCAATTCGGAGATTTCAACATAATAAAAATTACAAGGCTATTTTTTGGGTTTTCCAAATTTTTGCATTTTTCATGAGTTTAGTTGAGACTTGAGAACAAAGATTCAATTTAAGTATGAAAAAGTGCCGGCCGAAAAAAAATCGAGAAAAAATAATATCCAGTAACTAAAAAAAATCACACGTATTCGGAAAAGAAGCGGAACGGTGAAACTTCTACCGTTCTGACTATTTTTTATAAATATTGAGAATTCGTGACCATTTTAAATTATCAGCATTACCATTTAAAAATAAAAAAAAGCTGAATCAAACAAACATGTCCTAAATGATTTCAAAATTCAAAGATATTAACATGGATAACAGTGAAAAGCAACACGGTGCACTCGTCCTACTTGTATGTATAGGATCTAATCCATTATTCACTTTTTGATTAGAGAATAGAGATGAGATATCTCTGTACTGAAAGCGACAACACATGTGAATATGTGATATGCTCCTATTTAGGTTCTATTCTAATGTCTAGTTTCTCTTTCAAGGAACCCTTTCTCGTTGGTCGTTGCCATTGGCCATTGGCCATTGGGCATTAACTGCTTTACTTGTCATACTAAATTGTCGCTTTCTGTACCAACATAGATAGATAGATACATTTAGTTACACGGATAGTGCCATAAGAGAAACCCCTTCTTTGATATATTTAGGTAGAATCTTTGTAGCGTGCCCCCAATTTTGCCATGACTTACCTAATTGGTGCGACACTGCCACACTGGCGACTGGCCTAGCTTTGCTGGAACCGTAATCACTGAATAGTCAGAAATGTCTGGAACCAAATCTGCTGCTTGTTAAAATTCTGCTTGTTTTCTGTTTGTTTCGGTCTGGACCGTTCAAAACTCATCTAACGGTCAAAACATCTGCTTCTGAATCAAATCACAACCGCCCGTAACGATCGAGCAGTCGGATCGAGACAAGCAGGATGCTGCTTGCCTCAAATACAAGCAGTAGATTCGGATCCAAAATTTCTAGGGGAAATGAAGAAAGAGTTGTTTTTTGTGTGTGGCAAATTAGAAAGAAGTTGATTTTCAATGTTAAATTTATGATTTCCTCAGTTTTTTAGTGTCACTGCTTGAAAATTTTCAAAAGGGTATGATTGTGATTTTGGGTTTATGGTGAAATCATTTTTATCACATGTATGTTTCAAATCTATAAACGGTTTAGTTACTTGCCGTCATCATAACTGTATGCTTTATTAAAATCTATGCACATTTTGTTTACATTTATTCATCGTAAATGTATGCATATGCTCATACACAAAATGAGGAGCAATTGAAAATTATCATAACTTCATTTGAAATAATTAAATTAGCAGAAGTTATGGTCATATTATATGGAGCAAATTCTAATTAGTTTGGACACTATTATTTATAAAGTTCAAACAGAAGGACGACAATTTTTTACAACAAATCGTACCAAAAAAATTATATTTATATTTCAAAAAAATTAATATATGCAAGTATAATTCAATTCGTACTTTCTTTTTTTTTCATGGATGCATCAGACAATTTTGTACTTTCAGAATTGATTTCAGAAATAAATAAAAAGTATTTTTTGACATCATGTTATAATATAAAGAAATAAAACTAAATCAAAGGGACATCGAGCTTTAAATTTCACATTTTACGAGACCAGTGATATTCTTTATTACCAAAATTTTATGAAACGGAAACTTTTCTCAAGTTCAAATATGCTCCAAGTCAATATGAAAATATTTAAAATGCTTACATGTACTTTAGCATTATTTAAAATGTGCTCCAACTTCAAATATGTTTCTAGTAACATCAAATTCTTTCGCATTCTTAACTAAAAAAATATTCTAATCACTTTTAAATTTTTATTTATCATGCTCATTAATGTCTTTATACAAAAAATTTGTAGGAGGCAAACAAATTTATTTATAGAGACTTATAAGTACACATTTTGAATTTTTAAAAGTAGCTCCAAAATTATAACAAAATAATCGATGTTTATACATAAATTAGAACACTTTAAAAAAAATCAAAACTAGTATTTATAAAACTCTCAAAATAGGAAATTTTGTTCCATACAAGATTTTTATATAAAAGTTAATGAGCATGATAAATCAAAATTCAAAGATTATTAAGAATGTATTTAAGTTAAAAGCACAAAAGATCATAAGGCTCTTAGTAGCACCGTTGGTGTACTTTGGTAAAAGTATTATTTATGTGATGTAATTATAGGCAGTGACGGAGCCACCTTTACTCGGGAGAGGTCAGTTGAACTTCATTGGATTTTTTTTTTCAAAATTCCTATATAATTGATTTTTTTTTTGTAAACTATATTTATTATATGAAAAAATTGAAAATATACGTCATTTTGAAACTCTATAAAAAAATTCTTAAATCTTAAATTCCTCTCGTGAGAATTCTAAATGCGCTCCTACTATAGATGCTTAAACTTTTTATCAGACAGTATGCAATATAATTGAACTTTAATATAATCCAGCTTGCATGCATGCAATTATAAAAAATATTTAGATCTAATGACCTATTACATAATTTACAGTAAAGATATAAGCATCGTTGTTATGAAACATATATTAATTCAATATATAACTATTTAAATAAATTCGAAATAATTAATAGTACAGATACACTTGCAGTGATCGCTTTCACAAATTTAATAATCTTGATGTACCCCTCTTGGCGCAAAGTCACTAACCAACAAGTAGGGGTATATCCGTCTCACCATTTGAAATATAATACGCGTTTCTAGGCACAAACGGCCAAACCTCGAATCGAGATCTTCTAACACGCAGCACCGACACTGTGTGTGTTGTGCAGTAAATTTCAGTTTGCATCGTGATTCGTGCAATCTAAACTTTATAATATCAGATTCTTCCTGAATCAAATCTGAACCGTCCGTATCTTACAGCGCAGAAAATCTGAACCGTCCGTCAGTGCTGCGGTAGAAGATCAGCTTCCACAAACCCCGCTCCCATGCCCCATGGCCATGAATAATAAGACAACTTGCACGGCCTCCTCTCTCTCTCTCTCCCATTCGTATCCCTCTATCTCTAGTCTCTACTCTCTGTAACCATTTATAGTTAACACCAAAATTAAAGAAGCTGAGACTTAAAATTTGAAAAAAAGTTACTGACAGAGAGAAGAGAGAGAGAGAGAGAGATAAATCAATCGATCATGGATCTGCACCACCAAGCTTTACAAACCCTAATGCCAGATGAACTCGCTGAGCTCACCCCATTGATCCAATCTTACCATTCGCATCCCGATCGGGGGCCGCGATCGGCGACATCCCTTGTGAAGCAAAGGATCGAGGCGCCGCTCAGTGCCGTGTGGCCGATTGTGCGCAACTTCGCCAATCCGCAACGATACAAGCACTTCATCAAGAGCTGCACACTGACACACGGTGATTGCGGTGTAGGTAGCGTGCGCGAGGTCACAGTTATCTCCGGCCTCCCCGCCTCGACTAGCACAGAGAGGTTGGAGATATTGGATGACGATAATCATATCCTCAGCTTCAGTGTTGTTGGAGGTTAGTAATTTCAAATTGTGTTTAATTAAGTGCTTGATTGTTTAATTAATTAGTTTGTAATTTGGAATATTAGTTGTTAAATATAATTTTATATGGAGGTTATAATTTTGAAATTGGTTAGTTGGCTATGGGCCTATATATATGCTATATCCATGTGATGAAGCTGCTACACTTAAAAGTTTTGTCTTTCTTCGCTGTCCATCAGAAATAATACCAAGTGGCCTGATTAAATTGTTGTGTCAGTTTTGATGAAATACAACAACTTCCAGCGGTGCATATATGCAGATATAATTATATAACAATAAAGAGGTCCTGCAACTGCATGCCTAATTTATGTTTTACCAGAAGGATATAAATTGAAAATTGCAATGCAGATTTTTTAGTTATACATATACAGCAGAGAGTATTGGTGATATACATCATTATTAATGAAAAAAATTGCCAGAATTTTTTAAGCAAATTATCTGATAATTGGTTCTGAAAACATTGCTATTATTGTTAATTTCATTTTGTGCAAATTATACCATTCCTTTGTGAATGAGCTCATCGCCCTGGGCATGTTGATTATATTTCAGGCGAGCATCGGCTGAGGAATTACCGGTCGGTGACGACGGTAAATGAGTTCCGAAAATCTGATGGCCAGCCATACTGCATCGTGCTCGAGTCGTACGTTGTCGATATACCGGAGGGTAACACCGAGGAGGACACAAGGATGTTCACTGACACCGTTGTCAAGCTGAACCTCCAAAAGCTATCTACTATTGCCACTGCAACCGGTTAAAAGATATTTAACAAAATATTCAGAAATGTGGTGTCGTGATCAGGAGAAAATGTAGACAATTTTCAATGGTTGAGAATTGAGAGAGATGTTTTATTGTATGCTTTTTCTTTGGTTTGTTGAGGATTCTTGTTGATGTCATGAAAAAGCATGCAATTAAGTGGGAGGATTTCCTTTTCCTTTTTTTTCTTTTGTATATTATTAATGATGGGGTCTTTATCACATAATCTCTCCGTTTGGCAAATCACGCTAGGACTTGGAGAGTGAAATTCAGATCATAAAAATATAGTATAATTTTAGAAGAGTAGAATAAGAGTGGTATTTTTAATAGTTCGCAAGAGCGTATCGTTTGACAAAGAAGTTAGCTCGAATAGCAAATAAAAGATTATATATAAAATAAGAATATGATAATATCCAAAATGTCCTCATATAATAATACTTGTGTTGCTTTAACCATTAGTTTCTCATCTGGTGAATTAGCGATACTGACATTTGTGTCATCATTTTAAATTATTTCTTAATGTTTTCTATAAATTATTTCTTCATCGTTTTCTGTATAATTGTTCATCATGTTGTCCATCAACTTTTCTGCCAACATTCTGTCATAATTATTTAATCTTTTATTTTAATATGCTAATATTTCAATGTTTCATTATTTGTACAGTCCTGTGATTCTTGGCATTTTAGGATCTTTGCTCACTTCTCTTACTTCTATTTTACAGCCAGTGTGTCAGTGTATCAGTACCAACCTTCAACTAGTACCAACCTCCAAATTGTGCTTTCTATATAGACCTAAATTATTTGACAAACACAAAGTTTAATTATATAACAAAACAAAATTTGTGCTGCTTCAAAAGAAATAAAACAAAATTGTGTCAGCAAGATAACCAAATACCCTTGTGTAGATAGAAAAGTTGGACAAAAACCACATCAATTTTTTGGGACAAAAACCACATCAATTAACTATTGTACCATCCTTTGGGACCATATCAATTTTTTTCATTTAAAAGCTCTATATTAAATTGTACAAAATAGAAATTATTGATAATTTGTATAGTCAAACCATCACCATTTTATATAGTTGTAATCATGAATATTAGAACAAGAAAATTGTATGCATGACAAAAGTTAATTGTGCATCAATAGTCAGAACAGTAAGAAAAAAATGTCAGCAGTAAGTACCCAAAAAAATACTTTTTCCCTCAAAAAAAGTACCCAAAACGCTCTTTTACAATTCATGATCTATTAATGTAATTTGTACCAAAAAATGAATAATCATGATTCCAGTTTTCAATGCAGAAGTCCACATAAAAGATATAGCTATTAGTGACACCAAAGGATCAAACAAAGAAATTAAGCATAGAGAAAAAAGAGGTTGACACAGTGAATGCTTGACCTCCCAGCTCTTAACAGTTTTTTTTTTTTTTGATTCATTGGCCGTAGGCTAGAGCTGCAAGAAAAATTCGTAGTTCGTAATTCGTTCGAGTTCGATTCGAGAAAAGTTCGAAATTAGTTCGTTCGATTTCAGTTCGAAATTAGTTTCAAATCGAATCAAACTAGTTCGAAATGATTTTGAATCAAACTCAAACTAGAGTCGGTTCGTTCGAAACTGTTCGTGAACTAAAACAGTATAGTGGTTTGCTTAGGTCAGTATCAAATCAAACTACTACTTTTCGATTAAGCGCAAAAAATCTGTAGTTCGTAATTAGTTCGAGTTCGATTCGAATCAGTATCAAATCAAGTGTCAATATGATCAACATAAAGTATAGATTTGAGTTTTGAGGCTAGTTATAAAAGTGGAGTCTGTATTTGTTGTTATTTCGTTACTGATCGTTTGATTTGTACGGACGGTACAAATGAATTATACGGAGTCCACTGTATTATATAAGTTATTTGCGATATCGAAAATGAACGATACGATAAGATGTGAAATAACAGGACTGTTATTCCCTCGGAATAATAGCAGATATTAAATCTCTAAAAGCGGGCCTTAGATCGCCAGAGATTCAACGGTTGTTTTGCTTAGGTCTTTTTTTTCTCGAACAAGAAGGGTTAGTTATCCATCGTTGGAGAGAGAAATGAAAAAATGGTCTTTGAGGATAAATCAGTATCTTTTCGCTATTCTAGCTCACACCTTTCATAGTTCTTCCCATATTCCATATGGCTAAGTGTTGGAACTAGATAAATTTAGAGAAAGAAATCTCACTAAATTTTCATGACATCAATTTTAAGTTCATGTTACACAAATGATAAAAATTCAACATTTATCAATTATCATAATCTTTTGTAACTCCTTTCAATTTCATTGCTTCTTGACTTAGATTTGTAATAACTTTTCCATTTCTGTAATTTTAAAAATAAAATTGAGAATTGGTGAGAATTGTATATACAATTTATAAAATACAAAATAATAATCATAGAATATATTGTAATCAGAAGGATAGCAGTCCCTTCATTTTCCTTTCTTATGCCCACTTCTCCCTTTTGTTCTTTTTTTTAAAATTTTTTTTGGTGAGATGGGAGGTAACTACAATTAATATATGATCCTAAGAACTTTTTGGTTGAAATTGGGCCTTGTTTTTAATGCCTTTGACTAATTATAGATATTAAGATATATGTTATATATAAAGCTGCCAAGTGGTATGTTATAACATGAACCTTGACTTGGGTAATAAAATTTATTTCAGTGAATTGCACAAGCCGTCTTTAAAAGTATCATTCAGTTAGAACTTGCATCTTTGAAATTTCAAAAGAATGCCCTCATCAAAGGCGTTTCAGATAGATATATAACATTACTCAGCTCCGTTTGAAAATTGACCAAGTAAGAGAATTTTTCTGAGAGGGCCATCACCAAAGCTATGTCACAAATGATACATCGATATATCGATATACCGTTATACTTATCAATATATCGATTTACTGCATGAAAGAGGTTATTCTGTTATATACAAGCTATTTAATAAGGTGCTGATATCTTCTCAAATTTTAAAAAAAATTACTTACACTCATTCTAGCATTCAAGAGTGCTTTTAGCACCTTAAGCCTTTCTCATTATCTAATTCTCTATTCGATCAATATATTTGAAATCCTTAGTGATTCTTTCGACTTGAGTAGTTTGATTTTAAGTGTCGAGATGTTGTGAAAAGATAGTGCGAGAATCAGCCTCATTCTTTGATCCTTTAGTGATTGCTTATAGTAAGGTTCTAGGTAAGCTATTTTGTTGTAAGGGTCATTGAATCTAAAATTGTAAACAATTCTTGTTTAGTGAATTGCAATTCGTTGTGAAACCAATGGACCTGTGGTTGTAGCCAAATTTGAAAACTGAACCACGCTACATCTTGTGTTGCTTATCTCTCATCGTTTTTCTTTTTCTTTATTATCTTTCTCGCAGTTTTTGTGTGTTCTTATTTGTAGAACTTGAATTGTGATTAAGTGGTGATTCTTGATTAAATACGCTTTCGCCATAAAAATTATGCCGTACTACAAATTTCCAACAAAAAAGAAGGTGAAAAGAAGCCAAAGTGTACGGATGAAATAAAATAGCCGTGGATGCAACATAAAATAGCTGTGCGCAAGGGAATGAGAATCCCATGAACAAAGGTCCCACTTCTTTCATTTTCATTTGTTTGATCTTTCTTTCGTTTTATTAATGAAAAGCGTATTGCATTAATTTAAGCACGCAAACCTGAACTAAAGCCTGCTTAGTCACTAATTTTGACGAATGGCTAACTGCTTCTTGATCAAATTAGTAACAAGGTTTTGCATTTGATATGATGTCTATTCACTATTTGTGAGGCTAAAATTAGAGGCACCATCACCATGCATGAGACTCTTGCTTCTTGCTAGTTGCTACCTCTGATTTATTATTGTTTATGCATATGTTATACTTTTGTGGTGGTTGCTACGTGATACTAACTGTGATGCTCTGTTTAGTACGCATCGCCGCAACGGCAGCAGAATGAAAGTCTAGCTGATTGAATGAGATTTTTAGAAAGGTGTTGAAGCCAATTACAAAGTCTCGATGAAAAAAAAATATTAGAAAAGATATTAGTATATATTTAAATTCAACTGTTAAAATTTATCTTGTCCAAACGGTTGTGCAATCGTTGGTATCTAAGTTTGATGAATCATCTAAATAATCATTGACAAATGAGTGTTGCTGAAAAAATAGTAATTTATTATTCATGATAAGGCAACGATTATTTAGTAAATAACGGTTGCTATAGAGGATCTAAAACAACGATTATTTATTAAATAGTTATTGTTGCATTAGTTCTCTATATATATATTTTTTTAAAACTTTCTATAAATGGCTAGTCTCAAATTTGTTAGCCAATACCATTTAAACTGACACAGACATTCCAAATTACAAATAGATAACACATGTATATTGCATATAACATGTCACAGTACAATCTATGCCCGCAATAAAGAAGAAAAAAAAACAAAATACAAATAAAGCACCTAACTAGAGAAAATACAAAAAGACAACTCAAAAGATGCAATTACTATCTTAGCAACACAATGATACAAATATGGGGTCTCTTGTTCGATTCTTTGTCAGAAAATTGAATCATCTTTTGCAATATTTGGCAGACCTAGCTTCAGACTCAGTTTTGTGTAAGAGTTCAGTTTTCTGGCAAAAAAATCTAACATGAGATGTCCTTTAAATTGCATCTTTTAAGCTAAGACGTCAATTGCATCAAAGAAGAAGCATCCATCTTCTTGCGAAAAAAATTGTCTTGTCCACAAGAGACCATTAGAAATGTAGGAGTTGACCTAATCATAGAATGAGTGTCTGGAGTTTGTGATGCTTTATAGACAAATCGTACATTCCTGACTAGAGTTGACTTCATTTGCACTCATTTTCTGATCACAAGTGGCCACATGCTTTCTATGTACTTGAAACCCTGCAATCAAATAACTCTCGCAAAGAACCCTTATAGAAACACTAAAATACAAACTCTTGGCAAATAACAAATAATTAGTATATTCACAATAAATGTCAAAGAAAAGTAGATTAAATAATCTCTTCTTTTAGAGTGAAAAACCAATCTCTCTCTTTAGAATGAAACACCTGAGTTTCATCAAGTACATTGATAGGGGTGAAAATCAATATTTTTATTGTTGAATTTTCATTCTAACATTTGTGCTTCACCCTTAGAAATATCGTAAAATCACGAGTACAGTATTCCGCGAGCATAAAGATTCACATTCTATTAAGATATATATATATATATATATATATATATATATATAATAATAGATGCTAAAATTGTCAAAAAAAATAAACTTTTTAAGTGTGATTTATTCTTCATCCAACGGCAACAATGTGCTTCAAAATTATGGACCTGCTGCTTCCACCCTCGGTACAAATTATGGGCCTGGACCAAGATCATTTAGGAGGCCCGCTCAATTTATCTAGTATTTTTAGCCGAGTTCATTAGCCGAAATTTTTTTAATTAACCAAAATAAATTAATAAAATACCAAAATGGCAAAATTTGGACATAAATCACGATTCTAGCCATTCCGGGATCACAGCGCCCTACGTAACTCCGGGTTCACTGTGATCCCCATAACTCCGGAATCACAGTTGCCAGAGTTATGGAGGCTGCTGTGATCCCGGAGTTATGGCGATCACAGTGAACCCGGAGTTACTTATTATTTATACACCAGCCGAGAGAGATAAAGAAAGGGGATGCTTATAATTGAAGAGAGATATTGATAATTGAAGTTAAACAAGTAATTTGAGGTATTATTTTATTTTTGCTTAAATTCTTCAATTTAGTTGATTTAATTTATAATTATTATAATTGTTATAATTGATAGTTGATTTCAGGTATTATTACAATTGTTTTTTAATTTATAAGAATTATAATTTTAGTTGAATTGTTATAATTTACTTTCATTCTTCAAAGTGAATTGCTATAATTCTTATAATTGTTATAATTCTTCAAATTTAGTTGATTACAGGTATTATTATTGTAAATTAATTTATAATTATTATAATTGTAGTTGATTTATGTACGTATTTCGTATTTTTTAAACTATTAGTATAATATTAATTTAGTAATTATAATAATTAAAGAGTTAGAGAAATTTTGTAGAAATTTAGATAGAGAAGTGAAGTGAAGGTTTTGCACATTTTAAATATAAGATATTATTTTATTTTAATTACATGGTAATAATTTTTTAAGTTAAAATGTGAATCAGTGTAAATTAATTTATAATTATTTTGTAGATGATTTATGTATGAATTTCGTAATTTTTGAACTATTAATATATTATTATTTTGTAATTATAATAAATCTAAGAGTTAGAGAATTTATTTAGGAATTTAGATAGAGAAGTGAAGTGAAGATTTTGCAAATTCTAAAGAGTTGCTAAGTCATTTTAGGTATTATTTTATTATAAATTAAATTGTATTAATTTATAGAGTTAAAATTTGAATTAGTGTAAATTAATTTATTATAAATTAAATTAGAATTATTTTATTATAAATTAATTTAGAATTATTTTATTATAAATTAATTTAGAATTATTTTATTTCTGAAGTATTAGTATATTATTAATTGGGAAATTTATACAGTTGGAGTGAAGAAAGATGATTCCAATTTCCGTATATATGGATGGTGAGACTCGAAATGGCCCGTATGGTATGGAATATAGTTGTGATTCAAAATTTACTTTTCCGGGAAATGAAGACACCCGGTATGAAGATGTGAAAAATACAATATACAAATGGTTGGGGATATTTGAGAGTCAATATTCGCTCAATGTTGTCGCTCGATATAACACTGCGATCCCACCTTCTTATCATTTTTGTTTAATTCCCATTCGCGATGACATAGAGTGGCGAATGATATTGCAAATGGCACAATCAGAAATGAATTGGAGATTTGTTGAATTATATGTTGATCTGGTGCCAAATCGGACAAATGAGAATCCTGATAACTTAGGTCGCACAGGTGAAAATGTTGTTAACACGGATGAAGAGCCTCCGAGAGTTAGTCAAGAGACATTACCTTATAGCCCTGGCCATACTCTTCATATCTCTCCCGCAAGACATTCACCAATTATAGATCTTAATGAGCCCATATCTAATATTCCTGAAGAAAACGAAGGCGATGACGATGAGAATATATTACCCGTAGCGGGAGAATGGGAAACAGGAGAAGATTATGGATACACCTCTGACGAAGACGATTTGGATTATAATCCTAACGATCATCCGAATCATCGGATAATTGTACAAGGAAGATCAGAAAAATATCACCCAGTACAGGAGCTTAGTGATATATCTGGTTTCAATGAAATTTACACTGAAGTACAAAACTCGTCAGACGATCCCTTGGCAGAAAATCGTGTATTTAATTCAAAAGATCAGTTACAATGGACCATTAGTGAGTATCACATCAAAGGTAATATAGAGATTAAAACAGAAAGGAGTAGCGCGACGAGGCTAGTTATGGTTTGCAAAGATCAGAGATGTTTTTGGAGGTTGTACGCTGTATGTCCTAAAGGTAATAATTTTTGGACAATAAGAACCAACCCATACCCGCACACTTGTATCCAATCGATTACACGAGTAGATCATGCACAACTTACGGCCAAGATAATTGCTGGTGCTATTAAAAAGGAAATGAACGAAGATACAACCATGACAATTAAAAATGTCAGACATTTAGTTAAAGCAAAATTTCCCGGTGCTGATCCATCATACGCCAAGTTATGGCGAGGCAGGGAGTTAGCAATTGCGAAAATATTTGGGACTTGGGAGGGATCATATGCGTTGCTTCCTCGTTATTTTAATGCCATCCAATCGACGAATGAGTATTTAAAGACGGTTGGAAAAAGACGGTTGGAAAAAGACTAGAGAATGATCCAAAAGAGTCTGTGAATCCATCAAAGTGGGCACAACGGTACGACAACGGATATCGTTGGGGCATAATGACAAGTAACGGATCTGAATCTTTGAATCGAGTGTTCAAAGCTGTTCGTATGTTGCCGGTTGTGGCTATCGTGGAAGGTACCTGGTACAAGTGCGTGAGTTGGTTTGATGATCGGAGAATCGCATCTGGTGCAACCGTAAGTGATGGTTTTGTTTGGTCTCGTAGTGTTACGGAGAAACTAATTAAGAGAGGTGACAAGTCACGACCACATCGAGTAGACCCCTATCGATCAGAGCAAGGGGATTTTGAAGTTTTGCATCAAGGCGAGACCTTACCGAATGGTGAATTTGAAAATTTCAAGTATCACGTATTACTCGAAGAGGGAGTTTTTACGCGTTGCACCTGTTTGAAACCAAATCTGACCGGCATACCATGTTCGCATGTATTAGCGGTGATAAGGGTCAGACATTTAAACTTATCTCAATTTGTTTCACCTTATTACACTGCTGCAAATCTGCATGATACTTGGTCCGGAAGATTCCACCCTTTTCCAAATCAATCTGAATGGCTCGAGTATACGGGACCTACCATCA